>JAPYYM010000880.1:0-14167 GCA_028534135.1 Potos flavus
TAAAGATGTAATGATTTTCCATTGCACCAAAGTTCATGGTAATAAATTGGTGATTACAGAGAGGATCAAAATGAATGACTTTCAACTCTAGGTTCTACATTCTCCTTACTCAACCCCTGGGCTTGGCCTAACAGGAATATCTCTCATAGAAATGAAAGCATGATGAGACTAATGTCAGGGGATATTTAATATCCAGTAAACTAAACCCATTACTGACACATTAGTGTTGTAAGTCTAAGGACGCTAACATACATTTACTTTCCAAAATGGTAGTGTCACTGTTCCTTTATATTTTTGACAAGATTTTTGTTCCAAGTTATCTGGAATAAGGATCATAGCAGATAAGGTGATTCACAGACTTATAATGATATCATTTTATTTGATATGTTTCATTGATAAGTGCTTAAATTAATTGGTGTAAAGTTTAAAAAAACAAAAAGGTGAAGAAAAAGAATGGCAAAGTCCAGACTCTGAGATTTGCTCTTTCATGTTTTACACAGTATACAAAACTGATTTTACTTCCTCTTCCCAGATCTGACACCCAGATGGTCCTGAGTTAAGAATCTTAAGCATGTTAACCACACCACACATCAAAGAAACAATTATTCAGTATTACAGGGCTTCTTCCCACTGACTCAGCAAGCTAATTACCCTCACCTATCTCACTACCCAGCTACTAACCAGGTTAAAGGCACAAGGAATTGAAGAGCAAAGCACCTAAAAGGTTGATCACCAATGATTTTACTATCTGGAAATATGCTACACAAAAATATTTCAAATGTCACAAGCTTTCTGATCCAGTTTCAACAGATAATAACTTGGATGGTTTGGAATAAAGTTGTGTTTCTTAATTTCCTATGTACCTCAAAAGAGAGAACTTCACTTATTTTTTTTCATTCTTTTTTTTTTTTTTAATTTTTGTTTTTTGACTGCTTGAGATTGGAATAGAGTTCCCTCTTAAAAGTCACACCCTTTTCTTTATTAAGGAAGCCTAATTATTGCTCAAATCCTTGGATTTGGGAAATTTAGAGATCGATGAAAAACAAAATCTCTTCACTTATAAAGAAATTCTGTTATGAAGTTGATTCTATTGGGTACCACAAGTGCATTAAAAACAATAATCATTAGCATATAAAATAAAAGCTTACTTTTAGTCAACGGATTAGTTTAATGGAGAATAATTAAACTACCATAAAGTAGAAGAAAAGGAAAGAAATATTTGAGGTATTAATTCAATCTTAGATTCCACTCTCTATAGCAGAAGGATGGAAAACCAATTGCTGTGGGGTAAAAAGAAATCATTGTATCTTCAGAACCAGTTCTCATTGCCTGAAGTAGTCAGTAAGTACTGCCAGAAGAGAAATATGTTTGTTTAGCTTACCAATATATTCTCAGCTCCTAATACATCGTAAATGCTCCACATTTTTTGAAAGTCTATATATTGTAGATGGTCCCTTTGTCAAGATACTAGTTGTATTTATATTGTAGGTAGTGATACTTCCATATAACGTATTCACAACTGTGTATTTTATATGATATATAATATCTACATATATTAATACATAAACCTTAAAAACCGGACTATGATTATCTCAATGAATTAAGGAACAATAAATTAAATATGTGATAATATGAATTATCCATTTATCCATTCAATGAATATTTCTGTACTATCAGCTGCTAGAATATCTCTATCTTCAGCGATAGGTTATGGACCTGCCAATAGCAAAATGCGTGCAGTTCACAAGACTGAAGGTAGCACATTCTTTCAAATCAGTCTTCTGGAATTGAATTTAAAGCCGTTTAACTGTGTTTGAAACAAGTTATCTCTGAACAAGATTCGGTCTGCTCCATGGACCAATGGTTAGGAAATTCCTAAATTGAACATTTGGGATGAACATTGTAAAGAACATCATCAGAAGGAGAGCTAATGGATTGTGACGCCATTTCCCCAGTGTAAAGTAGTAAAAAGGCCCTGAAAATAATTGTAACCCTCACACTGGGCACAAATATCCTCCTGGCAGAGACTGGAAAAGTTATTCCAATTGGGTCATTAAGAAAATACTTAGATCAAAAGTTGCCATTGAAATTGTTCTTTAGAAGAGTTCTGCTGTCAGCAGGAAGAAATGGACCATGTAATGTTTGATGCTTTTGCATTTAAAAATAGAAGGAGTAAAATACAAACAGCATATTGCAGGGGAAGAATTCCACAATATGTTTGAACTAGATGACCTGCTAAATCTTTACCTTCTCTCATTTCTGTAATTCAACCCTATTGCACTTACGTACACCATAAAAATAAAGCCATGTGGGAACATGACCATCAGTAACAACAAAAATAATAACACTCTGAGCTCCTTCCTCAGATGAAAGGCTCCATGCTTTTACAAAACACTTTGCAAACATTATCTTTCTAATTCTCACAACACCCATGGTGTGTGGGAGGTAAGTATTATTATCCCATTTTGCAAATGGAGAAGTTGAGGTTCATGGAGTTTGACCAGCCCACAGCCACAAAACAGGCCAACAAGAGAACTGAATCTACTGACACTCAGTACAGAGCTGCTAGAAAACAAATTTTGCCCTGACAAAATTTGGGGAGTGGGGAGGTCAAGATAAAGTCTGCTCCTGGTATGTAGGAGTGACATAAAGAGGACAAATGGAATAAAATTACAATTCAAATTAAAGAAATTAAAACTAGATCAGGTGAGGTTTAGCAAAGGTTAAAACACATCAGAAAGAAATGAATTAGAGCCCTTACCCTAGTGATGGGTCTGCAGAGGATAAGCAAGAAACAGGCTTCTGAAGTACGACATTATTCAGAAAAAATGAAGAAGAAAATAAACAGAAAAGCCAGTTGCCTCCAATTCAATTGCAATAATAATCAGACTAACTGGGATTCTATCTTCCTAAATATCGAGATCTAAATTCTCAAACAATATTCAGTGTGCATGACACCAGTTCTGTACTTCAGCCTTCAAGCAGTGACCTGCACTATCCGGCCACAAAACAAAATAGTTACTTAACTATAAATGAATGAGCAAATGATTGAATGAATGAGTAAATGAGTGAATAAATAGATAAAATATAAATTTTTAAAAATAACAATATTTGGCTCATCCACATCTTTTGGGCATGACTAAGACTTCCTAATATAGAGAATAGCTAAATCAGGCCTAACTCATTGTCCAAAAGGACAGGCAACGACTACTGGAAGAAAAATGTCAACAATGAAGGTGACTGTCATTTTAGGAGGGCCAACGTTTGCCAGATTGCCTTGGGCAGCCATATTTCCTAATTCAACGCACAGTTCAGCTCATTCTAGGTACACACTCCATACAATGCAGCTCAACCTGAACAAACTGAAGCCACTTGCCCTTTCAATCATTGTGAGCAAGTTAGTTACACATACCCTTCAGGCACCAACTATTAGGGACTGTGCTTCAAGGAACCACAAAGGTCCTAAGTCCTCGTGATTCAGACTGCTGAGTCAGTGGCAGGGACGGGCAGAGAAAGGAGAAGGAGAGAGCATGGCAGTCTCATAAGCTACTAAGCCTAAAAAGGGTGAATACGTTAGGCCTCTCCTTTTTGCCTTGATGTCTGAGGATTCTCTACATTGACTGGCTGTAGTTAGAGATTTGCCTTCTCAGATTTCTAATAGAACTATTAGTTGATGGGAATAGCTAAAATAGGAAGAAGTTGACTAAGTAAACAGAGGCAGGGCCAATGCAATTTCTGAGGAATTCATGTTTATCTTCTATTTTTTTGAAGACTTTATGTATTTATTTATTTGAGAAAGAGAGTACAAGGGGAAGAACAGAAGGAGAGGGACAAGCAGACTTCACACTGAGGGCACAGCCTGACACGGGGCTTGATCCCAGGACTCTCAGATCATGACCTGAGCTGAAATCAAGAGTTCAACGCCCAACTGACTGTCCGACCCAGGTGCCCCCATGTTTATCTTTTAAAAAGTTTTTAACTGCATAATGATTTTCTCCTTTTTTGTTTTCACTTACATGTATTGGTTTTCAGAAGAAGCAAATGTGCAAAAACAAAGCCAATAAGCCCAACACCATTCTCTGTACGTAGTACACATTACTTGATGGACTGTTGCATTCTTATTATTGGTGCAGCAACAATACACCGTGTGGTGGTAAGAAGCCACAGAGTCTCAAGAAGTCACATGCTAATGCTCCCTTTTGAACCAGAGATGGGTACCTGCATTTTCAGCCTGTAGGCACTACATTGTCAAATGTATTAATTCTTTAAGTCCAGCTTTCATCCTGATCCAGGTAGTTAATGTGTGTACAATTTGTACAATAAACATATATTTTATAATTCATTGAAGTAAATATTTATTTACATAGTACATATATTTATATATTTTACCATGTCTTATATATTCAATGCATGGATACATTTATTGTATATATACAGATTTATGAAGAATTACATTTGTCATTGCGGTGCATGTTGCAAGGTACCACCCAGACACGCCCCTTCAGGACTGAAGGACTTGTTTCTCCAGCTATGGGGAGTGGTGCCGGAAAACAGCCCTCAGCTCAAAGTCTTCCTTTGGGATTCCCTCATCTGAATAAAAATACCTCCTGTGAGACTCTGGCAATCGGTCTTCTACATTCACTGATCGACATGGACAGCCCCCTTTCCCCAACTGAGGACAATGGAGCGTCATTGTAGCTCCAGAGTTGCCAATAAGCTTGCTAGACCCTTAATCATATTAAATCACAGCTCAACTTTTTTCTCTGCCAAATTCTGCTTCCTGGCCCTGTCTTTCACAGGGCTGGTTCCCAAGAGCACTTCCTGACAAATGCCCCAAACACTTATCTCCATGTCAACATCTGCTTTCTTAGGACTTCTCCCAACATGCAACTCAGACACTCAAAATGATAAGATAATAAATATATTAGTCCAAAGACTGAGCAGATCAAGGATGCCATGATTTTGCCTGAATTTCAAGAGTTGTAGGGTCAAGGGTCCTTATAACTCAATAGGAAAATAAACCTTTAAGATGAATTCCACAGTTTCTAGAAACCTGTACATAGGATTTTAGAGTAATTCTGCTTAGAAATACATCCAAATGTTATTTTAACACTCCCGGTGAGAAAGCTGAATATTAAGTTATTCTTACTTGCACTCATCCTGAGGGTTGCTTAGTGGCAGGTAAAAACTGTGGCAAAGTAGAAGATCTGCATTTAAATATAAATGCCTGGGGCACCTGGGTGGCTTAGTGGGTTAAAGCCTCTGCCTTCAGCTCAGGTCATGATCTCAGGGTCCTGGGATCGAGCACCCCGCATAGGGCTCTCTGCTCAGTGGGGAGCCTGCTTCCCCTCCTCTCTCTGCCTGCCTCTCTGCCTACTTGTGATCTCTCTCTCTGTGTCAAATAAATAAATAATCTAAATAAACAAATAAATAAATAAAAATGCCTGCACTTGATATGCAGCCTTGGGCAAGTCTCTTACCCTCTCTGAGCCTCATTTCCCTCATCTGTCGTGGGAAACTTATGACAAAATAAAATATATTATGTAACCTGCCCAGTTCAATGCTTGGCACACTACGTTGCTCAATAAGTGTTCAGTTTCCCTTGATGATGAAGGGTAGCAACACCTTTTAACTGCATGCTAAGAGAGATTCACATGACAGCAAGCCTAGAGGGAAATGCAAAGAATGGTTATAGGTATATATGGCACAATATAGATATTTTTAAGTATCTAGAAGTTAGAGAAACTTCGCTGAAACTTTCTCTGATGTCCCAAACCCATACTTGCTACCTTCTGTCTTCTGCATATATTCTAGAACTCGCTTACTCTCTACAAGGCTCCTGTATGTCACCTTACTTTTTTATGGAGCCCCAGTGACAGATAAATAGCCTACAGTGCCTATCAGAAGTAAGCCCCTCATCTTCATTCATTTTGCTAGAGATCTTTTGATGATGGATGAATTTTAGTAGTAACAACCTGAACAAAATATCTGGACATTCAATTCTATTCTCAAGCAAACATAACCTCAATTTCCTCCAACTTAACCCATTGGATGGATTTCATTAAGAATCATTCACATCTCACTGACTCATGCATGCCCCCATTAGCTGACACGGCTCAAGGCTCTTCAGTTTCTCCTCCCATTTGTTTTCTGGGAGTCTCTGAAGAATCTAAACTCTTACATATGCTCACGAGCTCTCACAAGGAGCCCTCTCCCGTGCTCCAGGCCCCCTTAGGGGCTCCAGAAGCCACTTGACAGTGTCACCTGAGACTGCTGTTCCTGTCATTCCTTTCATGACCACCCTGAGGCCCAGGCCAGGGAGCCTCTTCGGAGGTCCACAAAGCAACCAGCACTTAAGCAGACATCACCACTCTGTGTCCCCAGCAATGTTCAGTGCACTGAAGTTGTGCTGCGTGCTGAGCTGTGGGAAATGAAGCTGGAGAGGGGGGCAGGAGCCAGGCAAGGCCTTATCTTCCATGCCGAAAAGCTTGGGCTTAGCCTACAGTCAGTAGGAAGTCATCCAAGGGTTTAAATGGGGGCTTGACATATATATTTGTAATTCAGCAACGTCGCTGGTTCAAGTATAGAGGATGAATTGGAGGTCGACAGATTGCAGAGTCAAGGGGATGGTTAAAAAGATCCTGTAATATGCCAGGATGAGATGGAGGCGTCCTTGATCTCCGTAATGGCAGTGTCTCTGTGCTCTGGAAGGAGAGCTGACTTCTCTGGGCATCCTTTACTGGGCTTCCCTGTCAGCCGATTCCTAATTAATTTGGGCCAGTGATAGTTACCAGCAGGAGACTGGGAAATGGAGGACAGAAAAATCCTGTCCTCCATTTCCCAGTCTCTCTGGGAAAAACAATCCAGAGAGAGTTTTTCACCCTCTCTCTCGGTTGCTTCTCCTCCTTGGCACATGCACACATGCCACTATTCTGGCTTCTGCCCAAAGATCCCGCCCGCCCGGGGCTCTGGGAACCCTACTTCCTCCTTTTGTCCCTCCCGTCCAGGGTTGATTGTGGCTTCCTGCTATTGCTAACATCTCAGCTGCTGAGTGGTCTCATCTGGCTTCTCATCTCTTCCATCACCTGTGTAACTGATTCCTAGTATAAATCTGTTTCTTTTAAATATCTGAAGTTTTTCTTTCCATTGTTGGACTCTGACTGGTACAGGAGAAGATATATTTGAGAAATATTTAAGAGGCAGAGTCATTGGGACTTTATGAAGATAACCCTTATAGCCTAGCTCAAAGTTGTCCTCACTCTTGTGCACATTCTGAACTGAACTGATATTTATTATATTGATTCCCCGGCCAGCTGGCTATTCCCTCTTCCATGGGACACTATTGCACCATGGCAGACTGAATGCTCAAACTCCTTGTAACAATAATAAAAGACAAAAAAACAATGGGGTGCTGCAAGTGTGGGCAGAGAAATCTGTGCAGGTGCTCATCTTCCCCAAGAGTCACTCACTGTTCAGGTCTCCCAGACTGCAAGTTGCACAAACACAGACTAGAACCCTGTGAACCCTGCTAGGGAAGGCCAGATCTGATGCCCCAGGCATCCGTCCTTGATTTAAAACCTGACACATGAAGAACCAACAGACAAAGTTATTAAAATATGATTTTGTTGGATGGAATCGAATAGGAACATAAGGCCCCAGTAACCACGAAGGAAAAGGACAAGGGGATAACACTAAGCCATGGATAGCCAGGTTGTAGAGGATGGCACAGCATGAATGTAGAGCAGGCCTGGCCTGACCTGGAAAGAGACCTGGAAACAAGTGGGCACAGGTGCTCGGAGTCCACTGAAGATGTCACGCTGCCTAAGTAGTAGAGGGAGGACATCAGAGACAAGGCACATCTAGCCCAGAGAATAACTAGTCTGTAACTAATAAAGGTTCAGTGGGGGTTGTCCAGCCTAATATATGTTTTATTTTACTTTATTTTATACTGTTTTATTTTTAAAGATTTATTTATTCATCTGAGAGAGTGAGAGAGAGAAGGTGAACAGGGGAAGGGGCAGAGGGAAAAAGGGAGAATCTCAAGCAGACTCCTCACTGAGCATGGAACCTGACACAGGACCCTGAGATCATGACCTGAGCCAAAATCAAGAGTTGGATGCCCAACCAACTGAACCACCCAGATGCCCCTATTTTATTTTTCATCAAGTAAACTTATTTTAGAATACTTTCAGATTTTGAGAAAAGTTGCAGAGAGAGTGCAGAGAGTCCCTATGTACCTCTCATCCATTTTCCTCTGTTACCAGCCTAAATTACCATGGTACAATTGTCACTGAAACCAACATTGGTACATCATTGCAAACTAAACTCCACACTAGCACTAGTGTTTTCCCTAATATCTCCACCTGTGATCCCAGGGCATTACACTTAGAGGCATTTTATTTTTATTCTCAATCTATCTTAGTTCTTAAAGAGAAAAATAGTTATCCTCATTTATTTTATTAATGGAGTGTGTATATATATGTATATGTATACTTATATGTATATGTGTATATATTCCAAATTTTAATAAATTTTCCAAAGGAAGACCAGGCTAAATTTTCTCCCTTAGGAGAATGTATTTAGGCATAAAGCACAGGACTCAAATCATACGGGTTCAAATACCAGTCTGCTCTTTTCTATCTCTGCAGCTTTGGAAAAGTCCTTCAGTGTTTAATCGCTTTAGGATTAGCTTCCTAATCTACAAAATGGAAAGTGATAGTACCTTACCTCGTAGGTGGAATATGGGGATTAAAATTAATAGTACAAATAAATCACTGAGAACAGTAAGCAATAAGTTAATCTTAGTTGCTATTACTATTACTATTGTATATGATTCCAGAATATCCTTCGTATCTCTTTTCTTGACACACGTTATACTTTTAATTATGTGTTTCATATTGGCCCTTACTCCAAAACTGGAAGTCATGAGTTTAAGGACATTGCTGTCTATCTCAAAGTAGATGTTCAGGAAATAGTTCCTTGTTTTACACGCTGAATGAAGAGCCATCCTCCAGCCATGAAACATCAAAGCTTGAAGGAAGAGAAAATGAACGAGATGCAGGGAGATAGAGGATACATCCCTACATGCACAGGTGAAACGGAGGCAGACCACTTAAGTTTAGTTTCCAAGACATTCTGTGCCTGCTTCTATTTCAGCTCCATTTCTCTTCATGTGCTACATGATACTGAAAGGGCATGTCTTTCTCTGAGATTAACAATTAAAAGGTTCAGCAGGAGGACACTGCTCCTCCAAGCATTGGTAATGAAGAGTGGCAGAGGGAATTCTGGATGTAATTCCCAGCTACAGCTTTCGGGTGAACTTGGCATAGGTAATGCACTTGAGCTGAACACGGATTATATTCAAATGGTCTCGATATTCAAGTTTCTTGCCAAAAGGCCTGAAAACCTGAGTGCTCCGTGTATCAAAGCACAGTGGGGCTGTGGGAAGCCCAGGCACAGATGTCTATAAGGCCGTGTCTATCTCTGCCATAAATACAGCTTTCAAATGTGCTCCACTCTTATCCAGACCTCCAGACAAGGAAGTTGTTAAATGCATTTTCTTCCCTTCTTTCCTGTAAGTTGCCTTTGCCTTTGAAATACTGTGAAGCAGTTGTCCCGCAGGGTGGAGGTAGATTAGCAGCTGCAGCATTTCTTCCAGCGTCATTGTGTTGGTATGTGGCTTCCTTTCACTCTCCCATTGGGGAAGATCCCACCCCTCCCTTGCATTCCTCCTGAGCAAGTTGTGTCAAGGCAAGGCAGGAGAGGAAGCTATTGCCATCCTCCGGGGTGTAATCAAAAAGGAAGGTTTTAATTAGTTTCTCAGGATGTGCTCAGTTTCTGCACCGAGCAGCCCTTCCCTTCCTTGGCATCAGAGCATTTCCTGGATTCTTCCAGAAACACGTGGTTTTAGTCTCTCAGGTGCAAGACTCTGTACTGAAATGCAGCAGGGAGTCCTGTGAAGAAGCTGTCTTTGTGAGCCCTTACCACAAGTGCAATCCTATATTTATTTGGATAATTAGTTGATTCGTGACTGTCTCTCCCATTTTGCTGGGGATTCTACGCGGGTGGGGGCATGTCTGATGGTGGCCTCCATGATCTCCGAGCACCTGTCAGTATGTCTGCAACAGAGCAGGGGCTCAATAAATGGGGGCAAAATAAAATGATGAACATGTGATGGAAGAGGCTTCCCCTACAGCAAACATGATAGCCCCTGAAGCCCATGTGGCCCTCAGAGCTCGCTTCTTCACGATCTCCTTGGAAGGAGCACTGGTGGTGACAATGTCTTTTCTATGTACCAGACACATCTCTTTCTGCATCACATTTATTGTATCTATCAACTCCAATAATCCTCTTAACAACACTGTGAATAGATTCTGCAATTATCTGCATTCTACAGATTAGAAATCTGAGACAGGGAGAGAGAGGGTCAGTGAAATTCAGGTCTCAGCAGATGTGCATGCATTTATAAACCATCTTTCATAGTTAGGGACCCTGATAAACAAACACACACTTCAGATTTAAGAAGACCAAGGACTGTGTATCATCATTGACAAAAATAAACATGGGCAAAATTATCTCTTGAATGTCTTAATGTCAAATACACTCTTACATATCTAGCGAATCAAAAGCTTGCCTTTTTTTTTTTTTTTCTAAAATATCACCTGGAGGATTGTTATACGAACATACAAATTAACTGTTCACTCCACAGACTTCATGGAATCCCAAGAGGCTAACGAATAAAGGTTAAATCCCATTAAATTAAGATTTCTGTATGAAGAAATGTTCCTGCAGTACTGAAAGGAATATACTTCAATTCCAAATGGAGTTTTAGACTCAAAGAAGTGGGCAGGAAAACATTTCTCTCTCCTCTAAATTCCCATTGCACATTGGGCTATTTTTCTTGTTCTTGACATTTAATGCATTGTATTCTGATGTCTGTGCACTGGTCTTATCTCCCTGCAAAAACTATAAACTCTTTAAAACAGGAACTGTGTCTTACAGTAAAAGGCAGTGTGCTGGAAAGAGCAAGATTTTTATTGGTAAGTGCAATTACCACTTGCTATTTGTACAACCTTGGGCAAGTTCTTTAACTTCTCTCATCCTTGATTTATTCATCTATGATATGAGGTTAATAATGTTATATAGTGTTATTAGCTAGAATTTTAAAAAAATATTTGGGACTTCGTTTTCCCATTGAAACTGATATGCTTTATTCCAGAAACACATTAAAGGTTTAGTAAATAAATGAAAAACCTCTTAAGCCCATAAAGGCAAAGAAAACAAGGGAAGAGAGAAGACAGAAAAACATATATCTGTACGGAAAGCTGTGGACTGGTGTGTGATTTGGCAGACCAGCAAACACGGAAACCCTTCAGTGAATGAAGTCACGAAGAAGGCTCATTTGCATTTCAAAATCTCAGAAGGCTTGGGAGTTTAGAGGTAGGAGGTGCTCTGGAAGTGGGTGTTAGTGGGATGAAAACAAGACGACCACTGAAGGTCTTTGTAAGGAATAGTGAACTCTGGGATCCTTTCCCTTTCCCACACAGCAAGGTGTCTATATGGCTTACCTGTGAATAATGCTTATGTAAACAAAGCAATATGCAGACTGAATATTAATATGACCAAAAATTATAATTTACATTATATTATAAAAACAGAGAAGTGTATGTTTGAGGTGAGAAGAGGTATTTAAGGAAGCTAAATCCTTATCTTCCATTGTTCTCCAGTGATATCTAAAATCAAAAAATTAAAAAATAGCAGTAGAGCGCATTACATAAAACAATGAAGGCAAATACCCAGAAGAAACAGCTCAAAGGATTAAAAGTGATTTCTTTTAAGGGACAAAAATTAAGGTTGGCTGGGTGAGACAGGGGCTGATATTTTGCATTATAATCCTTGAAGAGTGATTTGACTTTTTTATATCTACGTACATTTTTACTCATGAAAAAAAAACTGTTTTAAATGAATGCTGGGCTACAGAAGGCAGTTAATAAACAGCACTGCCAGCTCTCCTAATCCCGGTTCATTTTTATTTTACTCCCTGTTCATTTTGTTTATTTATGTTCATATTTATTGCCCAGTAGGTTCTCCTTAAATGTTTACTAAATGACTGAGCAAATGAACCATGAAGAGTCACTTTCTGAATCACCAACAAGATCGTCAGAAGGGAACAAAGGAAGGGACACATTTATTACCTTAGACTGTATAATGTAAAAAATGAACTGTCACCTAGGAACAAAGTTTTGAACAATGAATGATCATTCTCCTTGGCACTTTTTATGGGAGGGACAGAGAGAAATTGCTATAAATAGGAAATCAGGTATCTTTTCCAAAGGCATGACCTGAGAAATATGAGAATTATGTTTAACTTGAAAAACTCCTTTAAAATATCACACTCGGGACGCCTGGGTGGCTCAGTGGGTTAAAGCCTCTGCCTTCAGCTCAGGTCATGATCTCAGGGTCCTGGGACCAAGCCCCACATCAGGCTCTCTGCTCGGTGGGGAGCCTGCTTCCCCCTCTCTCTCTGCCTGCCTCTCTGCCTACTTGTGGTCTCTCTCTCTCTCTCTGTCAAATAAATAAAATAAAATAATAAAATAAAATAATAAAATAAATAATAAAATAAAATAAAATAAAATATCATACTCAACCTAAAACATGACTGCTAAATTAATCGGACAGCATCAACTCTTAAAATGACCTTTGCTGTCACAACTCATATGAGCTCGCATTTCCCCCACACCTCCCCTCTAACTCCACAAGCATGGTGGTGATTGATTTAGCACTAGTGGTGACCAGGGGACATGATCCCCAAGTCTGGGCAGATTTACTCGTGGGGAGCTTGCCACTCATTAGCATATTCACACACATACTCAGAACTTGCATGGCACAAATAAGCAACTATCATCTTTCCCAGCCCATGTCACAGTTTGGTTTTGTATGTACTCTTCTCTCCAGGAATAGTCTCCTCCCTGGAGTTTTCCATCCTTGCAGTTGTCCCCTCCAGCATTCTTTCATCGGGATAAAGGAGGAGAAAGAGATTAGGTAAGAAGAGAGAAAGAGATCCACTTTGGTGAGTTGTTTACTCCCCTTCCACTCCACTGTTTCATTTCTTTTGGGACCCCTACCTGCTGTAGCCACAACTTCTTCATTGAAGCACAAATCAATGAAGATCAATGAAGACTGACCAAGGAGAAAAGCCATGGGTCCATCCTTTGGTTTGCATCTTTGTTTGTGGAGATACATGAAGGAAAATTAGCATGAGGGCACCACACAGATCTTTTCTTCTCCAAAATGATTGCTTCTGAAAATCCAGTTGATGTGTACTTTTGAAGGCTGTTTTATTTTATATTTCCAATAGTAACAAAAAATTAAACTCTCTCTCCCAACAGCCACACATACTACTCAGCAGAGCTGGTGATTTATGATTAATAATCCCCCTAGAAATACAAAACCCAGTCAAACAACAAAGGTTCGGATTCAATCCAAGCGAAATCAACAGATGCCTGGCACCATGTACTAAATACCACCAATGGGAGGCTCCCATGGAATGCATGAAGGAGGGGATTGCAGAAACACTGAGTCAGTCTTGGAGCCAGTGTGCCACTCTTGGCGATGGCAAGGGACACGGGAAAGTCCCAGGTGAAGAGTTCAAGTTTTATTGAATCCATTTCGTTACTGAAAATCTCCAATGATATGAGATTCCTAAGCATGAAGTCATTATCTGAATGCTGGGCTATATCTGTCATAAGAATTAAATATCAAAAGAGGATAAGAATGGTAGTCCAAACAAGACTAGTAGATTTGCAACTCTGGGAAAATGTCAGTGGATACGTGCAGTGAATTAACCTCAGCCAATTTTGCTGTTCATAATTATTGGGTCCTCTTTAGTAGATACGCCCTATTGTAAGAGGTATATGAGTGGTCTTGGTATCCTTCCCACAAGCTCGCTATCACAGATGACAGCAAGTCTCAGACTGAATTCTGCTCTACAAACATTACCATACAGTCACAAAAAGCATAGCATAGCCAATCCCATGAGCTTTATATAGTTCCAGTTTTCTGACGTTTTAGGTGCTTGGACCACATTCTGTATGAAAATTCCCTCAAAGCAAATGCAATAGTATTTTACCAGAAGGATTTAGTTCCATTCAGGCTAACAAGTAGTCTG
>JAPYYM010000881.1:0-14166 GCA_028534135.1 Potos flavus
CAATTTCTATTCCCTCTTGCAATGTATAAAAGTTACAGTTGGTTCACATCTAATTGCCCATATAGCCACACAAAAAGCCCAGATTGAACTTTAAACTGACAAATATGTGGTGCTTGAACAAATGTAAGATTGATGAATAAAGCATGAATCAAGTCCTTGCAGGTATAATTGAGTAAATATACTTGAAGTATTTTGTGATATTTAAACTGTGCTCTTCTCTTTTTGCATTGGTAGTTATAATCATGGAATTTGTTCATGGCAATTGTTTTTCAATAATATGGTAATCGTTTGACTCTTATTCCTATACATTAATAAAACAGACTAGACTGTTTTATTAACAGAGTCTAAATGGTCACATTAATTGACTTCTTTGCTTTATAGATAATATAAACTAATAACATATATTAAAAAATAAGGATTTAAAAGTATATATTGTTTTTTGACAAACTTTTATATATAAACTTTATTTAAACTTAACAGTGCCCCTGAAGATGATATTTCCTTTTGGCAGAAGAAACAAGATTTTATAGAGACTTAAGTTGCCAAAGTTCATAGCAACTTAATAACATGTGGAACTTAAATCTAGCTTTTCTGGCTACAGATCGAAACCCTTATCTATCTCTCTATAAACAATAAGCACATACTTTTTTTTTTAAATTTTTTTAAATTTTATTTTTTAAGATCTTATTTATTTATTTGGCACAGAGAGAGAGAGAGATCACAAGTAGGCAGAAGAGGCAGGCAGAGAGAGAGGGAGAAGCAGGCTCCCTGCTGAGCAGAGAGCCCAATGCAGGGCTCGATTCCAGGACTCTGAGATCATGACCTGAGCCGAAGGCAGACGCTTTAACCCACTGAGCCACCCAGGTGCCCCAATAAGCACATATTTAAAGCATGAATTCAATTATTTTCAAGGAGACTGTGGTAACTCCAGGATTTAAGTAAGTCCTACTTATAACAATGCATTAAATATTTTTGTATATTATAGAATATAGCTTTACTTTTAAAATAAGATCCTTATATTAATTTAATATAAAACTTATATTTTGAAATATAATGAATTGTCTATAATGACCCTAGCATCTTTTTATAAGAATAAAATTAATATTTCTAAATAGGATATTTCATATATATTTTTATTCCACTTTGCTTGTCTACAAAATATATTGCAGACAATAGGATAACTCCTCAATTATCTGTGGGTATATCAATGCTCTGTGGTTTTAGGAATGTTCTTTAGTACCTTTGAAAGAAAAAGGAAGCATTTAGAGAAATTTTCTTCCTGTTACTATACTAAATTGCTTTTTCTTGCTAGAATGCTTAGTCTGTAGAAGTGATTCTAGACAGGAAGTTTACTGGGTTTTTTTTTTTTTTTTTAAGTTTAAATACATCAAATTGATGGTACATTTACATATTTTCCCCTCAATCCTGTGAAAATATATCAATATAACATTATTGAGGCAAAAATAGTTTCTATTTAATTTTTTTGTTATAAAATATGAATATTCAAGCTCTGGGGAAATGAAAAAAAAAGAGGAGGGACACATCCTTCTACATACCATTCTAATTTAGCTGACATTAATTTGAAAAAGCCAAAGCAAATATGTATATACATCTGTATAAGTATATATACACATACATTATTTCATCAGTGTTCATATATTTAGTCTATTTTTTTTATAACACCCTTAAAAATCATCAAATGATTCCTAATACTTCTGGCTCTTCATCAATCATTTAATATTGTTTGGATTAAATTCATAGTTTGTGTTTTAATCCCTTATGTGATGGGTCAAACTATATAACTTTAAAAGATGTGAGTGAAAAACTGCTTAAAAGTAAGAAAAAAAAGTCATACTCTGTCTCACAGTTAACCTTTCATGACTTTTTCATCATTCTTTTCTTTTTTCTTTTATTTTTTAAGATTTTATTTATTATTTGACAGAGACACAGGGAGAGAGGGAACACAAGAAGCAGAGGGAGTGGGAGGGGAGAAGCCAGCTCCCCGCCAAGCAGGGAGCCCAATGCGGGGCTCGAACCCAGGCCCCTGGGATCATAACCTGAGCCGAAGGCAGACGCTTAACGGCCGAGCCACCCAGGCGCCCCTCATCATTATTTTCTACTTTACACATCTTATAGTTCTCTACACAGACTATTTCAGCTTCTAGTGCTTTACATACCTACATTTTCTGGATGGGACTGCCTGTGATCCATGAGCTTGGGGTCAGGCATAAATGATGGATCACCTGAGGTGGATTCCGATTTTGTCTTTGTTTCAGAGCTGAGTTCTGTTGGCAAGGGCACAGAGTATTTCAGGCTGTGAGTTGTTTTTTCAGGTATTTCTATTTCAGCAGAATTTCCTAGCTTAGCTTTCTCTTTGGGTTTAGGCAATGACTCTCTCTTGTTGATTTTTGTCCACAATGATTTAACTGCTTCATGAATTTGCTGGCTTATAGTATATGCCCTTTTGCCCAGTTACCTTTGCAATTATTACTGACTGAACTGGGTAGCAAACAGTTGCTCCTAAAGTGGCCAGTCCCAGAGGATAAGCAATTTTCTTGAACCTAGAACCTTTTGCAATTGCATTGTATCCACTATCCCATTTTTCACAAATGCGTACACACCCTTGCACAAGCCAGTATAATGACCAGTTGTAGTGTGGATGGATGCACAGCCCATTTGTAGATGACCAGGCTGCCCTTCAACATATTAAGGCTGCGGAGGTGGTGCAGCATATATGGGGAGCTGCTCCGGTTTTACTAGCTGCTTTTTGTATTCTCTTTTAGCTGCATGCACAGTTACAGTTGCACATATCAGACCTGCAGGTATGGTTGTCAGCTTTCCCATCCTAACAGCCGCCATATCTGTGACCTTCTCCGTCTGAGTTTTCATATGGTGTGCAGAGAGGGACAAAACAGTTCAACTCAGTTTTTATTTAAGGCATTGTAAGTTTTGAAAGGTATCTTGTCAAAGTAGATTGGCAGTCAGAAGCTCTGGGTTCCAGTCTTGTATCTGAAGCCCAATAATCATTAGCAAATCTCATTGTTTTTTTTCAACTGTAAAATAAGAGGTTTGGACTAAGTGAAGCTCAAAGATCCTTAAAACTCTAAAAATACATGTATTTATTTTATGAGTAGTTTTCTTTGGCTTCTTAAATCTTTGTGGTTTTGCCTGCTATTGTAGCTCTTGTTTTGAAACTGGGATTTCTTTTTTTTCCCCCCTTTTTTAAATGAAGGGGAAATACTTTTGCTAGGTTATGTCATACTCATTTAATTAAAAGCTGATGGTGGGGCTATATATTAATATCAGAATCTTTGTTTTAGATTCTTTTGGGCAGAGGCATTGTATTGCTTTTGAATACAATGACATTCTTGCAGAAAACTTGCTATAACCCACCTCCCTTTGAAGAATAGGCGCTTTATAGTTCTCCAGTTTTTTCATTTCCTCTAATACATTCAGTGAAATTTTCATTTCATATTTCAGTTGACTTGTGTATTTGAATACTGTACCTTGTTAACGTGATTCCACAAAATAGGCTTTATTGAAGGTTTTCTCATTTAATAGTTTTTAGAATTCATTAAAATTTCCCATCATAGTTGTACCTCATAAGTAATTTATGGCATGTAGTAGGCATTCAAAAAATTGTTTTAGTTGAATTGACCTCAGAAGAATTACTGAGAAATAAGATGTTCCAAGTATGTGGAACCTAGTCACTTTTTTTTTTTTCCCCAAATTTTAAAACTTTTGATTATCATACAAATAGTAGAATTCCTTCTGATATATAAACCTTATGTTTCTGGATTCTTTTTGTTTGTTTGTTTTGTTAAAGATTTTATTTGTCAGAGCACAAGCAGGGGAAGTGGCAGACAGAGGGAGAAGCAGGTTCCCCTACTGAGCCAGGAGCCTGATGCGGGACTCGATCCCAGCACCCTGGGATCCTGACCTGAGCTGAAGGCAGATGCTTACCTGACTGAGCCACCCAGGCATCCCATGTTTCTGAATTCTTAAAGATTGTATGGAATAGAACTGACTGCCTCACTCCCTACCTGGAAGAACAGACTATCCCCATTTTGATCACAAAGTATTATCCTGTGCTTAGTAAAGCTTCCCAAATAATATATTCTATCAAATTATCCCTGGATAACTATAAATTTTATATTTCCCTAGACTTCCTATTATGTCCATTTTAAACGTTTGAGCCTTTGAATCTTAGATAGCTAGGAGAGCTAAGTAGCTGTACTTAGTAGGATAATGTGTTAAGAAAGTGGCTTTTTGGCCATGTAAATCTGTGTTTTCTGTTTCACAAAATCTCTAAAACCAGTTTTATTTACTTCAGAGGTCTTTTTTGTATGTTGGTGTCTGATTGGGTTTTATGTTGTTTATGTAACCTATTGTCTTCAGATTAGTGGCATATTGCTACATTGCTTTTTAAAAATAGACAAGCAACTTGAGTCTAGGCTATATATTATTGTGCATAGAATGAAGTATTAACACTGCCTTGTGTCCCATAGATTTTTAAGTTGTGAGATATTTCAAAAATGTAGAGAAATGGAAAGGATAACATTGTGAACCTTTTTATCCACTGCCCACCCACCTTTATTAATCTTAATTTTTCATGTCTTCATAGTTTTTTAAAAGAGGTAACATTTTACAGATATAATGGGAGTATGGTTTCCATTTCTAGTATAATCATTTTTAAAAGGTGTATTACTGTTGGGGTTGATTTCTATCTTTTACCTTTATTTTGTTTAAACTGGAATACTTATTTATCCATCCATTTAAGCAAGAAACATTTAAGTATATAGTAGCTACTGTGCAACACTGAAAGATATGAGGAAGAATAATTCCTGTCCTTTTGGATTAAATAGGCAAGGTTAGGGATAGGATGAAGTCAGAAAAACCCCCACAAATCACTATAATACAATGATCATGACAAGTGGCATAAAAACAACCAAATGATATCTGGAGTTTGAAACAAGACCGAGACTATCTGACTGGAAAGATCAGCTGATGCTTTGAGAAAGAGGTGCTGTTCGAATTAAAACTTAGTTTGAATTTTGTTTTATAGAGATAGGTTTTTCTTTTTTTTATTTATGTTTTTCATTTATCACTTGGTAAAAGATGAATTTAAGCAGATTGTTGTACCAATGTGTTTCACCTGGTATTGCTATCCAGTGATCCCACTTCATAATAGTTCAATAATATCTATGAATGGTAGCCTTCATGTGGCCCTTTATTTATTTATTTTTTGAAAGATTTTATTTGTTTGCTTGACAGAGAGACAGTGAGAGTGAGAACACAAGCAGGAGGAGTGGGAGAGGGAGAAGCACGCTTCCCACTGAGCAGGGAGCCTGATGTGGGGCTCGATCCCAGAACCCTGGGATCATGACCTGAGCCGAAGGTGGATGCTTAATGACTGAGCCACCCAGGTGCCCCTCCTGTGGCCCTTTAATGAACTAATCAGTTATGTCACTGCCATGGCTGGAGCTGACACTTCTGAAAGATTTTCTTGTTGGGGTTATTTAGGCAATGTCATATAGTGGGGACTACAGCAGTGTAGATCTCTGTTTACTACCGTAATGCCATAGGAAATTGCTGTTCTTCCCCTTTGACTCACCTGAGAAAGTTGGACACAATTTAGTTCTTCCATATATTTTTTAAAGATTTTATTTGAGAGAGAGAGAGCATGAGAGGGGAGAAGGTCAGAGGGAGAAGCAGACACCCCGTGGAGCTGGGAGCCCAGTGCGGGACTTGATCCTGGGACTCCAGGATCATGACCTGAGCCGAAGGCAGTTGCTTAACCAACTGAGCCACCCAGGCGCCCTAGTTCTTCCATGTTTTTAATTCCATAACCGTTATGTCCTGACCAATTGCTGCCTTCTATTTTTGCTTTGGTACTCATCCTTCTTAATGTTTATTTTGTAGATATAGTTCATACAATAATCTTTGTACTGCACTGGAGTAAAATGGAAAGAATTACCTAATTTTTATTTGAACATATTTACGCTGAATTGGGCTTTGAATTCAAGTATTTGAGGATGGGTGTTTAGGTGTATGGCTACAGTTTAGGAATGAAATAGTCATGCTGATTTCTAAGTAATAAGTTATTTATATTTCAGATTCAAAACTTGTAAATATAAACAGTTTTACTCTCTGGTAGGATGCTGGTCTTGATTTCTTGCTTTGATGCTTTTTTGGGACAATTTATCATAAAAAGTGTGTTTCATGTATAACAATGGTCTCAGGCAATAAAGTCACATTTAGATCAGTTTTACTATTTTAACTAACTTGACCTATCTATATCAACATTTCCTGAAGCTAAAGAATACCTTATGTATCACAAAATTCACCATTTTTTCAAATGAGTTAAATGACATGCAGGGATTAAATCGCTCATCTAAATTCACTTCATTGTAAAAACCACAATAGAACTCAGGTCTTCTAAGTTCTGTGTGTGTGTGTGTGTGTGTGTGTGTGTGTGTGTGTGTGTGTGTGTGTTTTACTACATTGTGTCAAATAATCGTGTTTGGCAATTTTGTAAAGAAAAAAGTTACAAATAACTAAATCAAAAGTAGTTGGATTTTCGAAAGGTTTTTTGTTTTGTTTTGTTTTAGTTTTTTCCCTCTAAACCAACTTGAGGTGAAACTTGAATGACTAGATTACTAGATGATCAGGAAGATTCGGTCATATACAAGCAGGCCTCATTACACTTTGTTTTATTGTGTTTTACAAACATTGTGTTTTATACAAATTGAAAGTTTGTAGCAACTCTGTTGCAAGCAAGTCTACCAGTGCTATTTTTCCCATAGTATTTGGTCACTTGGTGTCTCATGTTTAGGTAATGTTAGGTAAAAAAAAAAAAAAAATATATATATATATATATATATATATATACATATTTGCAATATTTCAGTTTTTTTATTATTATATTATGATCTATGATCATTGCTCTTTGATGTTACTATTATAACTGTTTTTGGAGTACCACAACCTTGCCCATACAAGATGGTGAAATTAATTCATAACTGTTTTAACTGTTCCATCAACTGTCTGTTTCATTATTTCTCCCCTTCTCCTTGGGCCTCCCTATTCCTTGAGACACAACGATATTAAAGTTATGCCGATTAATAACTCTACAAAGCCTTCTAAGTGTTCAAGTGAAAGGAATGGTCTTTCAATACGGCAAATTTAGTTGTCTTGATTTGAAATTGCCGCAGCCATCCCAACCTTCAGTAACCCCTACCCTGATCAATGAGTAGCCATCAACATCAAGGCAAGATCCTCTACCAGCAAGAAGATTACAACTCACTGAAAGTTGAGATGATGGTTAGTATTTTTAAGCAACAAGGTTTTTTTTTTTTTTTTTAATTGAAGTATAGTTGACATAGTGTTATATTAGTTTCAAGGTGTACAATATGACACAACAACTCTGTATATTACCCAGTTCTCGTCAAGATAAGTGTTTTTTGTTTTTTTTTAAGAGGGCCAGAGGGAGAGGGAAAAGCTTAAGCAGGCTGCATGCCCAGTGCAGAGCCCCATGTGGGGCTCAATCTCACAACCCTGGGATCATGACCTGAGCTGAAATGAAGAATTGGATGCTTAATGAGCCAATCAGGTGCCCCAAGATAATTGTACTCTTAGTCCCCTTTATCCATTTCACCCATCTCCCTGACCTACCTCCCCTCTAGCAACCACCAGTTTGTTCTCTTTATTTATGAGCCTATTTTGTTTTTCCTTTGTTCCTTTGTTTCTTAAATTCTACATATGAGTGAAATTATATGGTATTTTTCTTTCTCTGTCTGACTTATTTCATTTTAGCATTACACTCTAGGTCCATTCATGTTGTTGCAGATGGAAAGATCTTATCTTTTTTTATGGCTGAGTAATATTCCATTGTGTATATGTATATATATACATATACACACATACTCATTTCTCTCTCTCTCTCCCACTTTATCCATTTGTCTATTGATAGACATTTGGGTTACTTATATCTTGGCTATTGTAAATAATGCTGCAATAAATAAAGGGGTGCATATGTCTTCTCAATTTAGTGTTTTTGTTTTCTTTGTGTAAATACTTAGTAGTGGAATTACTGGATCCTATGGTAATCCAATTTTTAATTTTTTGAGGTCCCTCCATATTGTTTTCTGCAGTGGTTATACCAATTTGCATTCTCACCAACAGTGCATGAGGATATATACCACTTTTTCTCTACATCCTTGCCAAACACCTGTTCTCTCTTATCTTTTTGATTCTAGCCATCCTGACAGGTGTAGAGTGATATCTCATTTAAATTTTTATTTGCATTTTCCTGATTATTAGGGATGTTGAGCATCTTTTCATATGTCAGCCCTCTGTGTGTCTTCTTTGAAAAAAGGTCTATTCACATCCTCTGTCCATTTTTTTTTTAAATCAAAGCATTCTTTTGGTGTTAAGTTGTATAAGTTTTTATATATTTTGAAATTAACTCCTTATCAGATATCCATTGGCAATTATCTTTTCCCATTTAGTAGGTTGCCTTTTTTGTTTTGCTAATGGTTTCCTTTGCTTTGCAAAGCTTTTTTTTTTTTTTTTTTAAGATTGTATTTATTTGACAGAGAGATCACAAGTAGGCAGAGAGGCAGGCAAGAGAGAGGGGGAAGCAGGCTCCCCGCTGAGCAGAGAGCCCGATGTGGGGCTCGATCCCAGGACCCTGAGATCATGACCTGAGCCGAAGGCAGAGGCTTTAACCCACTGAGCCACCCAGGTGCCCTGCAAAAGCTTTTTATTTTGGTGTAATCCTAACAGTTTGGTGTAATCCTAATAGGTCTTTTCACACAAGGAAAACAAAATTAAAAATTCTATCTAGAAATATCTAGAAAAATATTTCTATGACTGATGTAAAAGAAATTACTGCCTATGTTTTCTTCTAGGAATTTTATGGTTTCAGGTCTCACATTTAGGTTTAGCAATAAATTATTTTTAAATTAAGGTATGTACTTTTTTTTAAAAGACATGATGCTATTGTACACTTCATAGACTACAGTATAAACATAATTTATATATGCAATGGGATAACAAAAAGTCCATTTGCCTTGCTGTATTGCAATACTTGCTTTGTTTAGCTGGTCCAGAGCTGAACTCATCATATCTCTGAGGTATCCCTATAAAAACATAATAATAGTCCATGACAACAATCTATATTATAAAGTGCCCTTTATAGTAAAAGTGTTCACTCATGAAGAAACATGACCATCTAGAGTATAAAATTATTTGAAACTAATTCAAGTTAATTAATTAGAAATTACACATCTCTTTAAAATATATTTCAACGTAAGGCATAGCAGCACTTGAGGGGGAAAAAAACCCCAAAACTAGAGTTCCTGAAGAGTCATTAGGTTATCCTTTATTAGAGTAAAAAAGGAGATGATGTTATTTTATTTTTCCAGATGAAATTTAACTCAATGTTACATACTTTTATTTATAGCTGTGTATACTTAATGTAAAAGTTAAAATTATTCCCCATTAAAAAATGAAGAAACGAAAATATGATTTATAGCTGTACACTAGATTTTGCTAATATTTTAAAACTTTTTAATTGAAATATGAGTACAAAGACAGAAGCATGTGGATTGATACATTTTTATAAATTGAATACACTCATGTAGTCATGAAGCAGATAAAAATTAATAACATTAATATTATTAACACCCCAGAAAACTTCTGGTTATCATTCCCACTTCCAAATTAACCACTGCTCTGACTTCTATCACCGTACAGTCTTTTTTTTCTGTTTTGAAATTTAAAGAAACAGAATCCTATGTATGTACATTTTTGAGTCTGGCTTTTTACTCAATATTATATCTCTAAAACTTATCCATATTGTTGAATGTGCTGCAATTTATATTGTTGTGGAATAGTCCATGTATGAATATAATGTTTACTTATTTATAGTACTATTGATCCACTTTGTTTCAAGTTTTGGATTATTAAAAAATACCACTATAAAAATTCTTGTACATGTCCAATGCACAAATGTATAATTCTATCTGATGTATTTATATATTCTAGGAGCAGATTTGATGGCTTGTATGGTATTTATGTTCTGATTCCGTGGATACTGGCAAGTGTTTTCCAAGTTGATTTTACTAGGGTATACTTCAGCCAGCAGTGGATAAATTTTGTCATTCTAGTACATTTGTATTGATGTCTCATTTAATTTGTGTTTCCCTAATGAGTACGGTGTTGAGTAACTTTCGATGTGGTTATTTGTCATCCATATATATTTTGTCAAATTAGGTGTTTTTTCTTATTGGCATATCAGAGTTCTTTAAATATTCTGGATACTGGTAAGTGTTTTGTAAATATTTCCATTTTGGGGCTTGTCTTTCATTTCTATAATAGTGTTTTTAAAAAAACAGAAGTCTTATGGGCACCTGGGTGGCTCAGTTGGTTAAACGTCTGACTCTAGATTTCAGCTCAGGTCATGACCTCAGGATCATGAAATTAAGCCCTGTGTTGGGCTCCACACTGAGCATGGAGTCTGCCTGGGATTCTCTCTCTCCCTCTCCCCCAGATCTCTCTCTCCTCTCTCCTTAAATAAATAAATCTTCATAAAAATTAAAACTTCTGCTTTTTTTTAAGTCCAACTTATGATTTTTATCTTTTGTGCCTCCTGAGATACTCTTTGAGAACTAAAGCAGTTTTTTGCCTATACAAGATGACAAAGATTTTTTTCCTATTTTTTAAAAATATTTTATTTTTCAGTAATCTCTATGCACAATATGGAGCTTGAACTTATAACCTCAAGATCAGGAGTTGCACTCTCTACTGACTGAGCTAGCCAGGCACCCCCAAAGACTTGTTCCTTATATTTTTATGAGTCTTTCTGGTTAAAATTTTAATTGAGTCTATTATCCACTTAGAGTTAATTTTTTTAATATCCTATAAGTAAAAATTGAGATTCTTTTTTGGTGTATAAATGTTCATTTTTTAAAGTAGTATTTACTGAGTATTGTTTCCTATTTAGTTATCTAGGTACTTTTGTCAAAAGTCAATTGACCACATATTTGTGGATATCTTCTTTTTGGAAGTGCCTATTCCATTTTGTGTTTGGGTTGTCTGTCTCTCTTTACTTTGTAGAAATTCTTTATATGTTATGGATATGAATCCTTTATGGGACATATGAAAAGAAATATTTTTTTCTCACTTTGTGGTTTAATTTTTCTCTATCTTAATGGTATCTTTTGGTGAACAAATTTTTAACAGTATAACTTTTTAAGATATTAGAGAGAGAGAGAGAAAACATGGGTTGGGAGGGGCAGAGGGAGAGAGAGACTCTCCAGAAGACTCCCCGCTGAGCAGGGAGCCCAGCGCAGGGCTCCATCTCACAACCCTGACATTAGGACCTGAGCTGAAATCAAGAATCTGGTGCTTAACTGACTGAGCCACTCAGGTACCCCGAACAATGTTAAATTTATTTATTCTTGTGTTTGGTGCTTTTTGTGATCTGTTTAAGAAATCTCTGTCTATCCCAAGGTTAAGGTGTTCTTTAGTGTTATTTTCCCAAAGCTTTATTTTTACAATTCACATTCATGTTTATATTTATAATTCATGTAGAATTCTATGCCATTTAGGCATCAAGAGTCATTGTCTCCCACATGGATATCCATTAATGCAAATAGAATCTATTATTGAGACCATACTTTTTCCGGGTACCTGGGTGGCTTAGTCAATAAAGCAACTGACTTTGGCTCAGGTCATGATCTCAGGCTCCTGGGATGGAGCAGAGAGCCTGCTTCCCCCTCTCCTTCTGCCCCTCCCCTCTCATGCTTTTGTGTCCTCTCTCACTCTTTCTCTTTCTCAAATAAATAGTATCTTAAAAAAAATAAAAGGCCATCTTTTCTAACTTGAATGTACTTTTACATTTGTCATGAATCAGGTAGACATTATATCTGCGGGCATTCTGGACCCTCAGTTGTTTTAGTTGTCTTTCGTCTACGCTTGTCTTAATTACTGTAGATTATAAAAAGCCTTTGCCATCTGGGAGAATAAATCCTCCAGTTATTCTTCAAGATTATCTTGGTCATTCCTCGCCTTTGAATTTCTATGTAAATTTGAAGTCAAATTGTCTATCTTAACTACTATATATTTTAACATTAATTTTCATAATTTATCTGACTTTTTTTGAGGGGAGAGAGAGAGAGAGACAGGTGAGGATGGTCAGAGGGAGAGGGAGAGAAAGACTCTTGAGCAAACTTCACGCCCAACATGGAGCTCTATGTGGGGCTTGATCTCATAACCCTGAGAGATCATCATGACCTGAGCCAAAATCAAGAGTTGAACACTTAACCACTCGAGCCATCCAGGCATTCCAATTTATTGACTTTTTAAATTTCCAAACTAGACAGGTTGATAAGTTTATTTTGTGTGACACATTATTTTTAAATATCAGTGTGAAATATTCCAATTATTTAAATCTAAACAGTCCTTTAAAAATATAAGTGACTTTAAAAATATATATATATATATATAAGTGATTTTATGTTCTTGAGTCATTAGAAAATGGTATTAAATTTGCCAAACTTCTCTGACATTAAAGCGGTAAAAGTAAAACATCAACAATAATCTGTGGAGCCAGAGCGAAAGTTTCAGTAGAAATAAAAGATCTCTGTGCTCCTGAATGAGGTGGTTGAAGTGCCTGTGGTGGTTGAGAGAAGTCCCTCAGGTGGGTGGGGAGTAAGGGGGCATATGTTTTCTAGAGCAGAGTGCTGCTACTGCCCATCTGTGAGAGTTGGGAAGATGTCTCACCATAAATTTTTGTTATCAAGTTAACAAGCTTTAGCCTTGTTGGTAATTTTATACAGCTTATGTTTATGGTCCTTCTTAGTGATAGAGGATTTTCATCTTGTCTCCCACAATTTAACCTTTAGATAATTGCTTTCAGTTTTCTGCAATCAGTATTTCTAAAAATCTTTTTAATGCATAGGAAACATTTTTCAAAGGAATCATGCCAAACCTTTCAGTAACAGGATTCATTGTAGATGGTGTATTTAGACAACCCCCCCCGCCTTTATTTTAAATCAATCTTGAAAAAGGTGGGACTTACTGAAATGTTTAAAAAGAAATCCAGATTCTACAAAGAATATTTTAATGATTCCTGAATAAGAAATAGCTTGAAGAAATTCCATATCCAACTGCTGCCTATTATAAACCAAAGAAACTATTGGTTCCCAAGGATTTATAAATTCTGTCAAATTCAAAATACAGATTATTTCAAATAGAAGATGGTGAAGATTTTTGCATCAACTATTTCAAGTCCCTAACACTGCATTGGAATTGATTTAATATATTTTTTTCAGCTTTATTACCTTTATTATTCCCCTTGTACCTGGTCTATATTTCTGCTTCATTTAAAGCTCTCAGCTTAGTGATTCCTGAACTGGTCCATGACCAACCCCAGATCAGATTCTCATGAGGCTGATTCAAAGATTAAAAACAATGGTTTTTCTCCTGAAATTAGATTTTTTTTTGTAAAGAAGTGGGTGAATTTATTTATCCACTCAGAAATTATCATAATAAGCTGGTCTATTAGGCTGTCAGTAGATTAAAAATATCTGTAAAAAGCACAAAATAAAAGAATGTCACACTTTTATTTTTGTTACAATGTCACTTTTTTTTTTTAACAAATATATCCAAGTAATAAAATTTGTTTTATGTGAGAGGTTCTAAAGGTATCCAGTTGGCAATTCCAGATGTCGTCCCCAAATATGCTTTGGATTGACTAGTTAGAATCATTTTTTGCCACGTTCAAACATTCACATTTCTTTCCCCCAAAAATGGCATATTGTTTTGAGTCACTGACAGTTATTGTGGGTGTATTCTTCTTTCAAATATAAAAAAATTCTTTGTCATTATTTATATCTGGTGAGTCATTAAGAATACCACACAAATCTGACTTGTATTGCAGTTGATAATTTAATTAATAGTTTAAGGACTTCCCAATTTTTTTTTTTCTATTCAGAGAATCTTTTTGATTGTTGCATTATATAAATAGGTGGTAAACCTGCAAGGTACAGAATTTTAAGGCATATATATTTAAGAGTACATTCTTTCTCCTGTCCCTAGCCACTCAATTCCAGCAGACTGCCATTATTTTCTGTAACTTCTAAAGATATTGTATTTGAA
>JAPYYM010000882.1:0-14160 GCA_028534135.1 Potos flavus
CCTCCCCCACATTGGACTCCCTGCTCAGCAGGGAGTCTACTTCTCTCTCTCCTTCTGCCCCTCCCCTTGCTTGTGCTCACTCTATCTCTCTCTGTCTCTCAGATAAATAAATTAAAAACAAAAAGACAGAAGGCACATCTTTCAGATTGCCAAGTCCTGGGGCACTTGGCTGGCTCATTTGGTGGAGGTGTGACTCTTAATCTCACGGTTGTGAGTTGGGGCCCCACATTGGGCGTGCAGATTACTTAAAAAAAAAAAAAAAAAGCCAAGTCCTTCTTTGTGTGAAGTTCCTACATGTCTGTCTCAGACTTTGAGGAATAAAAGAGAATCAGAGACAATCATTTTCCCTACCCCGTATAGACCTTTTGACTCAAGGTTTTTGTGTCAGTGTGTATTTATGTATGTGTGTGTATGATGGCATCAACGTGCATGTTTCTGTGTCCATGATGTGTGTGTACTATGCGTATGTGTTTGTGTGTGCATGTCTGTGGACAAGTGTGTCAGCCTGTGGGGGTCGAGTAGTGGGGCTGATAACTGCCTTGTTCTCCTCCGCAATTTGCACCAAGCCCAGAGGTCTCTTCTTCAAAGCTGCCCTGGGATTTTCGATCTGAGAGAAATTACAGGGACAAATTATTCAGGCAGCCCTTCCTCTTGGGGCCAGCTGCATAGAGACTGGGTGGTGGGCTAAATAGATGATTGATTGTCCAGCCAGGCAGAGCCTAGACCAGAGTCTAAAAAGCATATTTATGAACATGAGCAGGGGAAGCAGGGACAGGAAACAGAGAAAGCGGGGAGAGGTAAAGCAGATGTGGACAGCTCAAAAACCGAAGCCAAGAAACAAACACACAAAGGAGAAACAGGCCCATAAATACAGAGAATAAACTGGTGGCTGTCAGATGGAAGGGGGTGGGAGGTTGGGCAAAATGGATAAAGGGGAATGGAAGCTACAGGCTTCCAGTTATAGAATGAGTAAGTCACAGAGATGGAAGGTACAGCATAGGGAATATAGTCAGTGATATTGCAATGGCATCATATGGTGACAGATGGTAGCCACCCTTGTGGTGAGTAGAGTATAATGTATAGGGTTGTCAAATCATTATGTTGTACACCTGCAATTAATATAACATTGTGTGTCAACTATACACAATTTTTTATATATTAAAAAAAAAACTGGAGCCAAGAACTGAACTGAGAAGCCCTTTTCTATAATATACAGGATCCAAATAATGATTTTCCAACCCCTTATCTTAGGAGGCCCAGATTAGCCAGGCAGAACTTCCTGGATGGTCCTGTTCAATGCCAGCCCAAGGTGAACGGGGCCAAGTTACAAAATAAACTGCTTGGATGAAGGCAGAAACTCAGCATGGCTTCCCTGAGACCCAGTATAGCAGCCAGAGTCTGACCAGATGCATACTGCACGTACAGGAAATTCACTAGCCACTTTGGCCATACAGGAAGCAATCATCCTTGCAATAACAATGGCATATGCTTGCATAGGGACAAACAGTTTATGAGGCCCTTTAACTGTATGATCTCATTTGAGCCTCATTTGGGCCCTTGGGGGCAGTGTCATATCCATTGCATAGTTAAAGTGGTGTAAGTTTAGAAGTTAAGTGATATTCCTATGGTTATATAACTGGTTAGTGACACAGCTAGGACTAGAATTCAGGTTTGTCTGTCTCCAAAATCAGAAAATTCTATCTCTTCTAGTTCCTTTCCTAAACTGGTGTCCTCAATGCTCCCTTCCTAAAGGCATACAAGGGCTCCCGGAGGAGTGTCTGGGTCAATCACTTATGCATCTGCCTTTGCATCTGGCTCAAGTCATGATCTCAGGGTCCTGGAATCGAGTCCCGCATCGGGCTCCCTGTTCATCAAGGAGTCTGCTTCTCCTTCTCCCTCTGCCTGCCACTCCCTCTGCTGGTGTCCACTCTCTATCCATCTCTTTCTTTCTCTCTCTCAAATGAATAAATAAATAAATAAGATACTTTAAAACAAAATAAAACAAACAAAAAAAAGGGTTCCTGGAAAAATAAGGATCCACTTCATTGGACCCAATAAAGCCCAAGAACTTGATTGTCCTCAAATAGATAGAGTTGTCAGCTCAGCCACATAATGCTCTTCCTGACAATTCATCTAGGGAACCTTGTATGAGCTGGGATAGAGGGAACCCAGGAGCAGAATATCTCAGGAGGTGTCCAGATGTATTAGAAACCTTGCCCAGTGTATGTACCTGGGCCTGTTCAGCTCAGACAGAGAGAAGGAAGGCAGAAACCCCTCTAGGACTCTTCCATCAGAATCAGGGTGCAGGGGCTCCTGGGTGGCTCAGTTGGTTAAGTGTCTGTCTTCAGCTCAGGTCATGATCTCAGGGCCCTGGAATCGAGCCCCGCATCAGGCAATCTCCTGAATCGGGAGCCTGCTTCTTCCTCTCCCCCCTGCTCGTGCTCTCCCTCACTATTTCTCTCTCTCTCTCTCAAATAAGTAAATAAGATCTTAAAAAAAAAGAATCAGGGTGCAAGTACCTCTTGGGATATGTTGAAGTGAGGGAGAAGAATTGAGGAGAAGTGAGGAGCATGGAGGAGGAGTTGAGCCTGGACTTGACTGACGAGATGTAGTACTTATGACAGATTTGCCTATTCTGGAGATTTCATATAATATGTGGTTTTTCGTGACTGGTTTCTTTCACTGAGCATAATTTTTTCAAGGGTCATCCATGTTGTGGCATATAGCAGTACTTCATTCTTTTTTATAGTCAAGTAGTATTCTATCATACAGAGATACCACATTTTGTTTCTTCATGCATTAGTTGGACATTTGTGTTGTTTTCTCTTTGTGGCTGCTATGAATAATGCCGCCGTGAACCATCATATACACGTTTTGTGCAGACACATATTTCATTTCTGCTGGAGCAAAATTGTTTGATCATACAGTAACTGTTTTTAACATTTTTAAAAAATTTACCCTTTACTTTTTTTACGTAAACTCTAGACCCAACATGGGGCTTGAACTCAAGACCCCAAGATCCAAAGAGTCATGTGCTCTACCAACTGAGCCAGCCATGCCCCCCCAGGCACCCCTGTTTTTAACTTTTTGTTGAACTGCAGAACAGTGGCTGTACTATTTTACAATCCCACCATCAATGAATGAAGGTTCTAATTTTTCTACATCTCCACCAACACTTGCTATTGTCTGTCTTTTTGTTTTAGTCACCCTATGGATGTGAAGTGATACATCATTGTGCTGTTTTTGTTTTTTAAAGTTTACTTATTTAAGTACCTCTGCACCCATTGTGAGGCTTGAACTCCCAACCCTGAGATCAAGAGTCACATGTTCTACCATCAGAGCCAGCCAGGTGTCCCACCATTGTGCTTTTGATTTGCATTTCCTTAATGACTTTTCATGTGCTATTGACCATTTGTATACCTTCTATGAGGAAATGTCTATTCATAAATATGCTTTGCCCATTTTTTATCCTTTGCTCATTTTTAAATTGGATTATTTGAGGCTGTTCCTCAAAGGATTCCCAGCAGGATTGAGCCCCATTTGCACACAACAGTAAAGTTTTCATTAATACACTCCATTGTTTTTTTCCCTTTCCTGATTCATTTCCCCACTTCCTGATTTATACTTACTGGGATCATCTTCCAAAGAAAATACTTGTGCTCAAATTCTTGTCTCAGGGTCTGCTTTCAGGGGAATCCAAATGAAGACAAACTCCAATAGTAACCGGTATACCTAGCACTGACATCGTGATCGCTAATTATTATCTTTCATTAAAATGAGCCACGATTTCTATTTTTTTTAAAGATTTTATTTATTTATTTGAGAGAGAGAGCACACAAGCAGGGGGGAGGGGTAGAGGGAGAAGCAGACTTCTTTTTTCTTTTTTTTTTTTAAGATTTTTTTTAAACGATTTTATTTATTTGACAGAGAGAGATCACAAGCAGACAGAGAGGCAGGCAGAGAGAGAGGGGGAAGCAGGCTCCCTGCTGAGCAGAGAGCCCGATGTGGGGCTCTGTCCCAGGACTCTGAGATCATGACCTGAGCCAAAGGCAGAGGCTTTAACCCACTAAGCCACCCAGGCGCCCCTATCTCTCTTTTCTTAACCAAAATAAAATCATGGGTATTATATAGAGGTCAAAACCAACATATGTTTTAATGCAGAGTGGTCCTCAACCAAGATTCAGGATTAAGTTTTGAGGGAAGTAAGGACAGTAATGGAGTGTGAACTTTGAGATCAGTTCTCTTCTGGTGTGTAAATAAGCTACTTTACTTGTTCTTTGATCCTCTGTTGATTTGCTTACCAAATTAGTATGTATAATGGCTGTAGAATTATTGAGCACTTCTAGGCTGTGCACCAAAAAGATTCATATACTTTCCTCCCATGACCCTCTCCTGAAGGAACCACTGTATTTTCTGTCTTCTCTGCATTCCAGAGCTATGTATTTCTTTGGTTAATATGAGAAATTCTGTTTTGTCTCTGCCTCTGGTAATTCTACAGCAATGTTCTGCTCAAACCTTAAAGCAGGCTCTTTTATTAACCATTTTTCTTCCCTACTCCTCATTTCCAGCCCAAACTATTATTTCTCAGGAGAAATGGAAAAATAAAAAGAGACAAAAGAAAAATACAAATAATAGTGAACTTCTGATTAATAAATTTAGTCTAATTCATTGTGAAGTAGTTCGCTAAGTTGGAAAGTCTCCATTCTCTAGTCTTTAACACAACCTTCTAAGGAAAACAATGGTATTATCCAAACTGTGTTCTAACAACTCAGAATCTTTTTAAAATAATGTATACTCTAACCCAGTAGCAGTTAGCTCCCTCTGGTGTCCAAATTATAGTCTCTACATACCGTTTCCCATTAAAAATGATCTAGAGCTCTTTGGATAAATGGCCAGTTCCAGGCCTGGGACAAGAAACTTTAAGATGAGCCTAAAATATCTTGTGCCTGAAAACAAGGAAGTTATCAAAGACTACTGGTGGTGTGTCAAAAAGATACAGAAGCCAACTAAAAAGGGATTCCTACATACCAAAGATGTGATAATCTGAGCATCAATGAAAATAATGACTGCAATGAATTGAACCAAGTCAAATATAAAAAAAAATCTATTATTTCATAATGACACTAAAATGTATTCTTTGGTCACCTTTGTAAGTTTCTAGGGCCCTGAATCATTACTCTGAAATACTGATAAATAACAGTAAGCATCCAACTTCTATCCTGTCTTTACTATATAGACTATACTTTAGGAGTATAATGTGGGAAAGTTCTTTATAGTTCTATATATCTATATATCATTGCTAGTTCTATATATCATTGCTAGTAAGTGAATGATAAAGAAGTGACAGAATTTAAAAGTCAATGTTTTGCCACCTCTAATGAAATAATGGATTTGGCAATTATCTAGGCAGCATTACACGTATAAGATTATCTAATCACGACCACAACTCTAAAAGAAAGGCACTCTATTTCTATTTACCAATAAAGTTAAATAACTTGCCTGAAGGCAAATTGCCCTGAACCTACGCACTCTGACTCTGGTTTGTACTCTTAAATATTTCATGATATTTCTTCTGGAACATAATAGGAAACTACTGAAGGAATATAAACAAGGGTGTGATATAATCCCACGTGTAGGAAGATATAATCCCATGTGTGATATAATCCCATGTCTGATTTGCAGGTGGAGATGGATTGGAGCAGGGATAAACTTGAGGCAGAAAGAGTAAAATGTTATTCATTCATTCGTTCATTGAATGAATATATTTTTTTAAACTTTATTTATTTATGAGAGAGTGAGAGAGAGAGCACGAGAAGAGGTTAGGGGCAGAGGCAGAAGCAGACTTCTGACCGAGCAGGGAGCCTGATGCGGCACTCGATCCCAGGACCCCAGGATCATGACCTAAGCCAAACCCAGATGCTTAACCGACTGAGCCACCCAGGCACCACTTATTCAATAAATATTGAACAACTCCCATGTGCCAACAACTGTTCTTGGTACTGAAAATGTAGGAATACAAAATAGAGAAAAATAAGGGCATCCAATCTTATAACTCGCTTGCTCAGCAGCTCCCTCAGTCTGTCTGTCCTGGTCTCAAGGTTAGCCAGAGACACAATGTTTACAACCAATATACAAGGAAAAGGTGACAAGTCAGGGCATGAGAGAAGAGTGCCTAGGCTAGACAGAAAAATTGACCCTAGAGTCTCTCCATTTTCTGCTCAAAAATCAGATCTCTGAAACACACGTAGTTCTTTAAGGACACAAATAACTGAACTCAGACAATTTGACTGGGTGGGTTTTTTTGTTTTTGTTTTGTTTTGTTTTAAATCCAAGTAGTTAACATATAGTGTTTTAGTATATATGCTGCCGAAGCAAGCACAGTTAACATATAGTGTTAATCTTAGTTTCAGGTGTACAATATAGTGATTCAACAATTCCATACATCACCATGTGCTCATCACAATTTATGCACTCCTTAATCCCCATCACCTATTTAATCCTTCCTCCTGTCTGCCTCCCCTCTGGTAAACTTCTGTTTGTTCTCTATAGTTAAGGGTCTTCTTTCTGGTTTGTCTCTTTTTTTCCTTTGCTCATTTGTTTCATTTCTTAAATTCCACATATAAGTGTAATCCTATGGTATTTGTCTTTGTCTGACTTATTTCACTTAGCATTATACACTCTAGATCCACCCATGCTGTTGCAAAAGGTCAGATTTCATTTTTTATAGCTAAATAATATTCCATTATATATATGCCACATCTTCTTTATCCGTTCATCTATGGATAGACACTTGGGTTGCTTCCATAATTTGGCTATTGTAAATAATGCTGCAATAAACATAGGGTGCATATATATCTTTTCAAATTAGTGTTTTTTAATTCTTTGGTAATTCTTCAGGTTTTTATATGTGGAAATGTGTGAGAGCCATTTGTCTTTCGTCATTCAGAAAACAAAACAAATAACAACAACAAAAACACATTAAACAGCATAGCTATTTCACCCAGAAAGAAAGCTAAAGCCCTTCCTGTATACAAGACACTAGGCGATACTGCTCTTAGCTACGTGTCTGCTTTCATATCCTAAGACTCTTCTTCCCCTTTGCTAATATTTCTCCAATAACAATGGATTCCTTGTTATTTCTTAAATAGCCTAAAGCATACTCTCACTATAGGACCTTTGCATTTACTTTTCTTTTCTTTTTATTTATTTATTTTTGTTAAGTAAACTCTATTCCCAACGTGGGGCTTGAACTCATGACCCTGAGATCAAGAGTCGTATGCTCTACTGATTGAGCCAGCCAAGTGCCCCTGAATTTATTTTTCTTTTCTTTCTTTCTTTTTTTTTTTTTTAGAGAGGGAGACCACACATGGGCAGAGGCAGGGATGGGCAAGGGGGGAGGGAGAGAGAGAATCTTTTTTTTTTAAAGATTTTATTTATTTATTTGGCAGAGAGAGATCACAAGTAGGCAGAGAGGTAGGCAGAGAGGCAGGCAGAGAGAGAGGAGGAAGCAGGCTCCCCGCTGAGCAGAGAGCCCCATGCGAGACTCAATTCCAGGACCCCGAGATCATGACCCGAGCCGAAGGCAGAAGCTTTAACCCACTGAGCCACCCAGGCGCCCGGGAGAAAGAGAATCTTAAGCAGGTTCCATGCCCAGGGCAGAACCCAGTGCGGGGCTTGATCTCACAACCCTGAGACCATGACCTGGGTTGAAATCAAGAGTCGGATGCTTAACCGACTGAGCCACACAGGCACCCTTACATTTACTTTTCTGTCTAGAATTCTCCTCTACATGGCTCTTTCTCTCCATTTAGGCCTCTGATCAAATGTCATCTTCTCAGAAAGGCTTTCCCTAATAACCACGTTGTCTAGAATAGTACCCCTTCCCTAATACGTCACTCTATCTCTTTATCCTTCTTTATCCTCTTCGTAACACTTATCGTCTCCTGATACATATTTATTCACTTATTTGTTGATTTTCTGCCTCCTCAATCAGAATGTAATCCCACAAGAACAGGAACCTTTTTTTTTTTTTAAGATTTTATTTATTTATTTGACAGAGAGACATAGCGAGAGAGGGCACACAAGGAGGGGGAGTGGGAGAGGGAGACGCAAACTCCCTGCTGAGCAAGGAGTCTGATGTGGGGCTTGATCCCAGGACCCTGGGAACGTGACCTGAGCCAAAGGCAGACGCTTAATGACTGAGCCACCCAGGCGCCCCTGGAATCTTTTTTGTTCACTACTGTATCACCACAACCTTAAGTGTTTGCCACATTGTTGGCACTCATTAAGTACTAGTTGAATAAATGAATAAACGAAGCTCACTCTCATGTCTCCTTTCCCTTTTCTCTTCAGTTCCTCTCAGTGAAAACAGGAAAAAGTTAGCAAGAGAAGAATCTCAGCAAACAGTAGACCTCAGCCACAGACTTATCTGGGGCCTTGAGCATACTGGCATGCTCTACTGAACAACTTTCCTGGGGCTTTTAAGAATGACTCTTTTGGTTCATTCAACCACTGTCATAAAATCCTCAAAGTCCTTGACCCATTTTCTTTTCATTCTATCTATGTGGCAAAACCTTAATCCTGGATCAATCCAAATGGTTGCTTTTATCTATCCAGGCAGGCTGCAAAGCACTACTGAAGGAAAATCATTCAACTGGGTAAATCCATGCCACTATAAATTCATGGTTACTTATTTCAAGCAGTGAAAACAAGATAAATAAGAAAAATGATAGCTAAATGTTTATTCCTAAAAATAGTATAAATACTTTATATGCATGAATGCATTTAATACTTATAAACCACCATAAAGTAAATATTCATTGCATTTTATTGTTGAAGAAATGGAAGTGTAAATAACTAGCCAAAAATCACACAGCTAAAAAAGGACAGAGTCTTAATTTTCAACACAGGCATTCTGATTCTAGCACTTGAGCTTTTAACCCTTACTGCCAGACAATTTAATTATGTTTCCCTAATCAGCTCTGTCTCTATCACCAACTATAACCAACAGGGCTACTTTGTTGCCCAGCTCCAAGAGGGGTACTATTCATGTTTATATTATAAGCAATACTGAGAGGAAAATTTAGCCTTAAACTTAGATTTTTAAAAGAAAAAAGACTAAAAATCATGAACTAGCAACTCAAAAACTTAAACTAAAAAATCAGAAAACAGTAAATTCAATGAAAACTAAGATAAATAAATAACATAAAAGCAGAAATTACTCAAGTAGGAAACAAAGATATAATTGAGAGGATCAACTAAACCAAAGTTAGTTCTTTGAAAAGAATAAGATTGAGAAATCTATGGCAAGGCTGATAAAGATAAAAGGGAAGATGCCATTAATAAATATTAGGAATTAAAAAGGAGGGGTACCTGGGTGGCTTAGTCGGTTAAGCATCTGACTTGATCTCCAGCTCAAGTCTTGATCTCAGGGTTGTGAGTTCAAGCTCCGTGTTGGACTCCATGCTGGGCGTAGAGCCTACTTAAAAAAAAAAAAAAGGGAATTAAAAAGAAGCTACAACTATAGATACAACAGAGATTAAAATTTCAGAATATTAACAATAGTATTGTTTTATTGTGTGCTAATGAATTTGAAAATTTTATCAAAAAGAAAAATTTCTAGAAAAATATAAATCAGCGAAATGGACTCAAGAATAAAGAGAAAACATGATAGTTTCATAACCTTTAAAGAGATTGAATCAACACGTAGAAATCCTTGCACAGGGGTGCCTGGGTGGCTCAGTGGGTTTAAAGCCTCTGCCTTTGGCTCAGGTCATGATCTCAGGGTCCTGCGATCGAGCCCCACATGGGGCTCTCTGCTCAGCAGGGAGCCTGCTTCCCCCTCTCTCTCTGCCTGCCTCTCTGCCTACTTGTGATCTCTCTCTCTGTCAAATAAATAAATAAAATCGTTAAAAAAAAATCTTAAAAAAAAATTCCTTGCACAAAGAAAACAATGGAGCCATATAATTTTATAGGCAAGTTCAACCTCTTCCAATCTTACCCAACTTCAACCTCACTCAAACTCATGCAGAGAAAGAAAAGGAAAAAAGGAAACACTCTTAAATCCAAGTCAGAAGGTTAGCTAGTATCATCTTGATACTCAAATCAGAAAAGAATAGTGTAATAAAGGAAAAGGAAAAGTCAGCCTCACTCATAAATACAAATGCACATATTCCTTTTTTTTTTTTTTTTTTTAGGGGGTGAGGGGCAGAGGGAGAGGGAGAGAGAGAATCTTAAGCAGGCTCCATGCCTAGTGCAAAGCCAGATGCAGGGCTCAATCTCACAACCCTGAGATCATGACCTGAGCTGAAATCAAGAGTTGGATGCTTAACTAACTGAGCCACCCAGGCACCCCACAAACTATAGTTTTTTAATTAATAAGGGAGTTAAACTTGTTGTCTATAAAATTAGCATACAGGCATGAATTTAGTTTCTTTACCCAACAAACATAAAGTGTAGTTCTTAAAAAGATATAATGTATGATAGCACAAAGATAAAAGTACTTAGGAATAAATTTAATGAAAGATATATAAGACCCTTATGGATAAAGTTATAAAACTTTTAAAATTTCTAAAATTTAAGGAAGCCTGACTGGTTTAGTGGGAAAAACATGCAACTCCTGATCTCAGGGTTGTGAGTTCGAGCCCCATATTGGGTGTAGGGATCACGTAAATAAAAACTTTAAACTATAAAAAATATAAAATTTAATTTTGTTAATGGATAAGAATACTCAATGTTATAAAGATGTTAATTCTCTCCAGATTGTCCTATAGACTTACTGAAATTCTAATGGAACCCCCACCTTGTGTATATGTGTGTGTAAAACTTGACAAACTTGTTCTAAAATCCATGTAGAAGAACCAAGAGTCCCAGGAACAGCCAAGATAGTGCTGAAGAAGAACATGGTGGAAACTTGTCCTACCAGAGTTATATCAAAAGTATAGTAATTAAAACAGTAGGGCATGGATCATTAGACCAAGAAATTGAATAGAGAATTGATCACAGGCCTAAAGCAAATGTAAATAGGGAGACCTAGCATTGCAGATTAGTGGGGAAATATGAACTACTCAATAAATAATGTTGTGATAACTACTTATGCATATTAACAAAAAAAGAAATTGAACTCCTATCTTAATCTAGTTACAAAAATTGATTCCTGGAGTGCCTGGGTGGCTCAGTCCATCAAGCGCCTACTTTCAGCTCAGGTCATGATCTCAGGGTCCTGGGATCAAGCCCTGCATTGGGCTCTCTGTTCAGCAGGGAGTCTGCTTCTCTCTCCCTCTCTCACTCTCAAATAAATAAATAAGATCTTTAAAAAAATTGATTCCTACTGACTTAAATGTGAAAAATAAAATTATAACACTTATTTTTTTATTTTTAAGAAATTTTTTTATTTTTCTTTAAGATTTTATTTATTTATTTGACAGAGAGAGAGATCACAAGTAGGCAGAGAGGCAGGCAGAGAGAGAGGGGGAAGCAGGCTCCCCACTGAGCAGAGAGCCTGATGTGGGGCTCAATCCCAGGACCCTGAGATCATGACCTGAGCTGAAGGCAGACGCTTAACCGACTGAGCCACCCAGGTGCCCCAAATTCTAACACTTTTAGAAGAAAATATAAAATAACATCTTTTGACACTGGAGAGAGGAAAAATTTCTTAAGCAACACATCAAAACATAATAGGCTGATAAATTGGTGAAATTATGAACTTTTGTTTATCGAAAGAGACAAGAAATGAAAGATCTAGACAAACCACAAATAGGAAGAAAATACTGGCAACACATATACAGCCATACCTTGGGGATATCATGGATTCAGTGCAAATATTGCACTAATATGAATTAAATGAATTTTTTGGCTTCCCAGTGCAGACACAAGTTATGTTTAAACTATACTGTCTTTTAGGGCACCTGGGTGGCTCAGTTTGGCTCAGGTCATGATCCCCACAGCAGTCTCCCTACTCAGCAGGGAGCCTGCTTCTCCCTCTCCCTCTGCTGCTCCCCCTGCTTGTGCTCTCTCTCTCTCTCTCTCTCTCTCTGTCAAATAAATAAATAAAATCTTTTTAAAAAATAAATAAACTATACAGTCACTTATTAAGTGTGCAATAGCATTATGTCTAAAAAAGCACATATCTTAATTTAAAAATACTTGTTGCTAAAAAATGCCAATCATCATCTGAGCTTTTAATGAGTCATAATCACTGATCACAGATCTCCATAACGAATACAATAATAACATGAAAAAGTTTGAGATATTCCAAGAATTACCAAAATGTGACACAGATACACAAAGTGAGCAAACACTGTTGGAAAAATGGTGCCAAGAGAATTGCTTGATGAGGGTTGCCACAGACTTTCAATTTGTAAAAAACGCAGTACCTGTGAAGCACAGTAAAGTGAAGAGCAATAAAATGAGTGTGCCTATAATAAAAAAAACCTCCTAAAAATCAATTTTAAAAAACTTAAATAGAAAAAATGGACAAAAGACATAAATAGCCATTTTACGGGTAGAAAAATGGACAAAAGACATAAATAGCCATTTTATGGGAAAAGAAACTTAGTTGGTTATGTATTAGTCTGCTTAGACTAACATAACAAGATATCATAGACTGGGTTGGTTAAACAACAGAAATTTATTTCTCATCGTTTTGGAGGCTTGGAAGTCCAAAATTGAAGTGCCAATAAAGTAGGTTTCATTCTGAGTCTTCTCTCTTGGTTTGCAGGGCCAACCAAGTGGCCCTACCACTTCTTTGTGCTCACTTGACCTCTTCTTCGTGTGCACAGTGAGTTAGTGGGTTTAAGGGGAGAAAAAGAGGTGGAGAGAGAAAGGGAGAGAGGAAGGAAACAAATTTTCTGGTATTTCTTTTTATAAAATCACTAATCCCATCATGAGGGACCCATTCCCCTGAATTCATCTTACCCTAATTACCTCCCAAAGGCCCCATCTCCAAACACCATCACGTTGGAAGTTAGGGCTTCAACATGAATTTGGGGTGGGGACGGAGGGCAGACACGATTCAATCTGTAGCATCTTATAAACATCTTTTTACTGCCTGATCTCATAAGTGATCAGGTAAAGTAAATTATAACAAAATGAAACATTTTACACTCACCAGGTTATACAAAATTTAAGCATCTAATGATATTAAGCATTGGCAAGGCTGTGGAGGAAGGGAACTCATTCACTGCTGGTGGGAATGTAAATCAGTTGGGAGTTTCAAAAAGAGGTATTTTCTAGTGCAATTGAAGATGTACATGCCATATGTTCCAGCAGTTCTGCTCCCAGTGTATACACACTTTTCAAATGGCTGGGTGCAATCCAATAGTAAATTGGGAAATTAATTTTAGTGGTGCTGAAGTATAATTTTCCAAAAGGTAAAATTATGGCTGTCATAGAAGTATAAAATTAACACATGCCAAAAATGTTATTAATTGAGAGAGCCAGTAGAATGTTACAGGAATGCTGTATGAATTTCTAAGAATCAGGAATGTTCAATTTGCTGAGAGGGAAAAATTGTTTAATGTGCTATAGGTTAATTTAATGTTTTGTGTTATCTTTTCTATAGAGTGGACAAGATTTTAAATACCCATTTCCTTGCAAAACAGCTTAGTCAATAGAAAGTCAGAGGTCCCTATGGACTCAAACCTTTCAAAGTCTACTAGACAATGCCCAGCCTTACACTAAAAGGGCACCCAAGTAATCGCTTTTGCTCATTTCCGAGTCTTGGACAATAATTTTTCTGACAATGGGTCTCTTTTAGCACTTTTCGGTAATGAATCGAAAAGAAGAAATAGAAATTTAGTGAATTGCTGGCAGTAAGTATATAGTTCTGTGAAATTTTTGTTTCAAATATATACATCTATATATACGTATGTGGTATTATTGGGTTTGAAGCAGAATGTTTTTGTTCACTGTTGGCTGAGGTCAAAATGTTTGAAAACCACAAATGTGACAAATTATGAGGTTGAACAGTGAAAAGAACTAGACGTTTTAAGTTCTCCCTTCCCTCAAAGGAGGCATCCATCCAAATGTCAGGCTTAGTCAGGCAAACTTAGAAAACGATTTGAGTGAATGGTAAAGAATAAAGAGAAATAGAAAAATCACATTGTACCCATGAAGCTAAAGTTATACGTCAATTAACATCTCAAGTTAAAAAAAAAAAAA
>JAPYYM010000883.1:0-14159 GCA_028534135.1 Potos flavus
CTGGCTGGGGGGGATGCTGCCTGGCTGGGGGGGACGCAGCCTGGCGGGGGGGGGACCGGCGCTGGGTTCCCATCCCGCCGTCTGCTCGGGGAGGGCCAACCCGGACAGTGCTACTGTCAGCACGAAGGCGGCCCCCGGGGCCCTGTCTGGCCGTCTCTGGAAGAGCCGCCCTCCACCCAGTCTTCGACTTGGGGGTGTCAGACCCTCGCGCCCTCTTCGCTCCTGCACGCGTCTCTCCTGGTGGCCCATGTCCGTCCGTCGGCTCAGGCCCCCCTGCCAGTGCACACAACTGTGCCCGGCCGGCACCCGTGTGAGTGACAGGGGCCGAGCCAGGCCAGCCCGGACCCCGCACACAGACGCGGGGCCCCCTAGGCCGCGGGTGTCCACCTCAACCTGGGGGAGGCCCTGCCCGGCCCCCCCCCCCCCGGGCTCTTGGGAGGGGTGAGGACTTGGAGTGTGGCTGTGGCTGTGACTGGGTTGATTCTGAAACTCCTAGAAAGGAGGGAGGGAGCCGGGCACTGGTGGGTACCCCAAGTGAGGGGGCAGTTAAGGGACAGAGGGTCAGAGGGGGCCAAGCTGAGGAGGGAGGGGCCGGGGCCCGGGGGCCACCTCGGCTGTCCAGCTGAGGCCCCCAGACCTCCGGCACCAGCCAACCCGCACGTGTGTGTCGTGACCTTCAGCCGTCCCGGCTCCGGTCCTGGCCGCGTGCCTGGGGCGTGTTGGTGCCATAACATGCGTGACTCGACTCGCGAGTCAGCCCGGCGGGCGTGTGTGCGGGTGTCCTTTGCAGGTGTGAGATCTGGGGCCAAGGTGTACAGTGACGGGGCCGCCCACCGGTCTCCCAGCCCTGGGGGGCCCCAGGCAAGGCTCCGCCCCCCAACAATCCCCCAGCCAACGAGCCGTCGGGGGCAGCAGTGCCTCCCTGCAGGACGTTTCTGCCGCCCACCCGCCACACCGCGAGGGCAGATGGGCAGGGGTTCTTTATTGAGTATTCGGGGCGGGCCGGGGACCTGCGGGGGCTGCGGCTTGTTTGGGAGGTGCTGTGGGACCTGAGTCCCCTTCCGGGAGGTGCCGCTCGGAGAGGAGCAGGACGTCCCGGGGCTCCCGCGTGCCTCGCCCCTGCGGCCCGGCCTCTGTTTGCTCCTGGGCCCCCGTCCCCGCCCCTCCGGGAGGGTGGACCGCAGGCCCCCAAGTCACATCTTGCTCCGGGGGCAGTGCTGCAGGGCCTCCCGCAGGGCATGGGTCACGCGGTCCACATTCTCCCGGGTGGCGTTGCAGCCCAGCAGGCCGATCCGAAGCACCTGCCGGGGGGGGGGGTCGGGGGGCGTGCAGCTGTCAGACCGGCCCTGAACCAGGTCTGGGCCGAGCGGGTGGGCCCCTCCGGCGGGGGCGCCCCCTCCGCGGTCACACAGGGAGCCCCCCACCCTCTGCCCACACTCCGCTCGGGAAGCGCGGTCAGGATGGTGGTCAGTGAGCGAGCACTCGGGACAGCCCGCTCGGCGGGCACAGCCGGGCCCCGGGCTCCGGCCTGGTCGGCCCACTCGCAGGGAGGAAGGCCATTCTGGGTGGAATCGAGGGTGCTGCGCCCCACGACATCGCCGAGCTGGGGCGAAAGGGGGCAGGAGTAGTCCCTCTGCCCAGATCCCCCTGGGGACCCGATGGCCGCCGGCCTTGGTCGTGCACCGTGCTCCACGTGGGGGCGGTGAAGGTAGGTCCTGTGGCAGGTGGCGAGCAGCCGCTGTCCCCTTACCTTCCCCAGTGAGGGCCCAAGGCCGCCCGTGATCTCGATGTCAAAATGGTCCATGACGTAGTTGACGATGTCTCTCCAGTTGTAGCCAGCGGGCACAGCCACCGTGGTGACAGTGGGCAGCCGGATGGCCTGCAGGACACGCCTGACTCAGCGACCTTCCCCGCGGCGTGTGGCCAGCACCAGCGCATCTGGCCGGGCCCGCCCTGGTCTCAGGGTCCGGAGGGATGGGCAGACACGGGGGTGGGTAGGGGGTGGGGGCAGGAGCCCAAGGACAGTGAGGTCACCGCCCCCCTGGCAGCCCGGGCCCGCTGGCTGTGTCCGTGTGTCTGTTCCCTCGGGCAGGTCACCCCGTCCCTGGCGCTAAGGAGCTTCTGTTTCCTACGAAACCTGGGCTGACTGGCTGGTTCAGGGGACCCTCCCACCCTCCACCTCCGCCCGGGGCACTGCCAGGGCTCCGGAGGCCAATGGCCGTGTTCCCGCGCAGAGATCACCCATAACTACTTCCAGCGGGGAGGCTTTCGGGGAGAGCATCAAACGAAGTGTCCTGAGATCCAGAGGTCAGGGAGCTGTGACCGTGACAATGACCGCCCAGGGGACCACAGGACCCTGTGTCCATTCAGCGGGGGCCGGGCAGAAACTCTCCCCTCCCCCCCCGCCCCCTGCCCTCCGCCCTCCGCCCTCCTTACTGGATCCTTCACGAAGAGCTGTAGGCCCAGCCCCTGCAGGCACTGGTGCAGATACGCCGTGACCTCCCGGTGCTGCCGCCAGCTGCTCTCCAGGCCCTGGGAGGGCGGGGGACACCCGGTGGGCGGGGCCGGGGAGGGCAGGGGGCCCCTCCCTCGGTGATGAGAGAGGGAGAAACTGGCTCTCATCCACAGCCGGGGTGGGGGTGGGGGGAGCAGCTTCAGACCATAGAGGGGCTCCTGGGCTCCTGGCCTGGACTCTGATCCCCACAGAGACTCCCTGAGTCCCCAGTCGGGGGCCCCGGCTTGCCCCCAGTGACCAGACCTGGTGCCACCTCGGGACAGTGGAAATAGTCTGGGTCCGGGGGGGCTGGAGGGGCGCCCAGCCAGTGGGAGGAGCCTTGCAGCTCCTGGAGAATGTGAGGTGGGAGCCCCTTGCTGTGGGTGGGGAAGGGGCCGCGGGGCAGGAAGGGGCTTCCGAGCTCCTCACGGTCTCCTGTCTTCCCAGCACATGGACCCCCACAATCCCTAGTCCGTGGGCCTCGCCCTCTCCCAGCCACGCACCCCCGAGCCCACGGCCAGCCTGGGCGCTGGGGACCACCGAGCTCCCAGGACACCTCGGGTCCTCCCGGCCCAGCCCTGGGGTGGCGGCTCGGGGAGCTGACCCAGAAGGGCAGACACAGCCGCGCAACCCTGCAGCCTCGGGCCAAGGCCGGCCAGCTCCGGTGCTCCTCCCCGCCCCTGGGCTGGTGGCCGGCCGTGGCCCCTGGGAGACATCGGGATGAGAAAGGCCGCTGTGCTGGGGACGTGTCTCCTGTTCTGTGTCCCGCGGAAGCAAGACATCCGGGGCCACGAGGGTGTGGGCGCAGCACCCCCCCCCCCGCCCCGGTCACATGCGACTGTCCCTGCTCGGCTCCTGCCTGCCCCGGGAGCTGGCAGCGGCTAAAGGACAGCGCCGAGCCTGCTGGAGTCGGTCCCCCCGACACTCAGGACCACCAGCCAGCCCCAGTCCCTCGAAGCCCCTCACTCTCAGCTGGGCCCTCACGGGGCACGTCACGAAGCAGCCAGGAGTCAGACGATGGTCCACACCTGCCCGGTCACCGCGTCTGACCCCAGGGCTCTGTCGTCCTCGGCCCCCTCTGCTCCCAGCCAGCCCTCCCGCCCCTCGGCCCGCGCTCCTGCGTGGCGCCCGCCCCGTCCAGCTCAGAGCTACTCTCCTGTGATGCTCTTCTGTCCGCGGCACCACACCCCGACCCTCCCTTGTCTGCAGGGAGCCCTCCCGTCTATTTCCGCAGGAGGGCTCAGGGAGTCCGGAGGGGGCCCCCCCAGGGCAGCCGGCCTCAGCACTGGGGCTCCTGGGAGCCGCCGCCCCAGGGTCCCGCCCCTGCCCCTGCCCCCGCTGCTCTCTGCCCTGCGCTCCCTCACCTGTTCCGCGATGAGGGCCAGGCTCTCTCTGAGGCTGAACAGGCTAATGACCGGCGTGGTGTGATGGTATCTGGAAGACAGGACAGGACTCGGTCCAGCGTCCCTGGGCGGGTGGCGGGCCAGGCTCTCCGACGATGGGGCCAGCCCACTTCCCAGGGGGTTGCTGCCCAGTTTGGGGCACAACAGACTCCAAGCTAGAGAAGCAGCTGGGTCTGGGGAGAGCGAGGCTCAGGGCGAGGACACCGGCCAATCGCCTAGGACGGGCTCCCCCTCCACCTGGCCTCGCTTAGCCCCAGTGGCCCCAAGAAGCCACCGTTCCCGCTGAGTAGGGCACAGTTCCTGGCGCCCCTCGGCCCCGTGTGAATCGTAAGGGATCCGGAGTTGTAGCTAAAGCCGCTTCCCAGGAGCCCCCGGCTCAGCTCCTCTTTTTGAGAGGTGGGTAAACTGAGACCCAGGAATGGGAAGATGTGGCCGGGCCGGGTCCGAAGGGACCCTGAGAGGAGAGGGCCCGGTGGAAGGGTGGGGGGGGCCATGCTGCTGGACCTGAGCCCCCAGGCCCCGGGGACGTCGCTGGCCTGACTGGTGAATGCTGGGGCTCCCGCTGGGGTCTGGGCTTAGAGGCCCGTGTGAACGACTGGGTGGAGAGGCTGGGGTGGCGAGAGGCCGCCGGACGGGCCAGCCCCGCGGTCCTCACATCCTGGGCTGGTCGTCGCAGCCCCAGATGTTGGCAAGCCACTTCATGTCCAGGTAGAAGGAGACGGGCTTCGTCTTCCGACTGTAGATCTTCTCTCTGGGAAGGAAGGGCCACCTGAGCGCCCCCGTCCGGCTGCAGCGCCGAGAGGCAGTTGCGGAAGTGAGCCAGAGGGCCGGGGCCCCCCAGGACTCCCGTGGTTGTGCTCGGGCCCAGGCGGGCTGTGTGCCTCCCCGGCCCCTGCACCTTCCTGGGCCAGGCACAGCTGGGGACGTCGGCTCTCAGGGCCCCGGTAACGCAGCCGGCCTCGAAGCCTTAAACACATCTATCGTCCAGATCGGCGTGAGCAGACGGGCCTCCAGCTGGGCTCCGAGCCCCGCACTCAGACCCGGCCACCCCCATGGCCCTCCCACAGGCAGCTCAGACTTCCCACCCCCACGTGCAACCCCTGACCACATCCGAGGCTGTGTCTGGACTGGCAATCATCTTCTGGGGCCAGTCCCCCGGCCCTGCCCGGCCCAGCTCAGGGCGTGGACACTGGGGACGCGGGGGACGCTGGGGCTGCCGGACAAAGCGGGTCCATGCCCGCCCCATGAAGCAGCTTGTGCCTCAGCTCTTGGACGCTGAGCCGGGGGTGGGGGCACGGGGACAGCCACGCAACCCCCCGTCCTTGGCTCAAAGCTGGGGAGCTTCCAGAACGCCAGGCCCTGCGTCCTCACACACCAGCCCAGGCTCCATGAGGAGACTCTTCTGAGGCCACTAGCCTCATCCCGGGCGACCCTCCCTGTGCCCTGGCTACCCCCTGCCCTATGAGCGCAGAGCTTCAGTGCACCTGTGCGGGGCGGGCACCCCCGCGGGGCGGCGGTGAGGACTCCCGCGCTGTGTCTGAGCATGGCCCAAGGAGCCCCTCCGTCCCTTGCCCTGACCTTCCCTCCTCAGGACCATCGCCGCACTGCCCACCCGGCCCCAGGCCGGAGGCCCCGGGCTCACTCACTTGGCCTTGTCACTGAAGGAGAGGAGCGAAGTCCCTGGAGGCGAGTTCAGGACCTTCTGGGAGCCTGAGTACAAGACGTCAATGCCTGTGGAGAGGAGGGGCGCGTGCTCCTGGGGGGCGAGCTCCACCCGGGGCGGGATCATCGCAGGCGCCGTCTGCAGCGAGGTGGACAGTCTCATTGGACTCAGCCCCGAACCTCTGCTCACCGACGCCGTCCAGGGAGACGGAGGGAAACTTCAGGCCCCCAGCTTGCGGCCGGCTGGGTGTGGAGAAGCCCGGGCAGGTGGCGTCGGGGGGGGGAGCGGGCGTGGGGGGGGCCGAGGGGACAGGGAAACAGGTTTTCTTGCTACATCTCCAAGTTGGAGCCCACTGACTTCCGCGAAAACCGGGTTTTAGGCGGGAGGCAGCAGGGACGCGTGGCTGTGAATCTGAGGGTCCCACGGCCTTGCGGGGACCCCTGTGGACTAACATGGCCGAAGGCTCACACGGACAGTGCGCTCTCCACGGTTTAGTCCCCAAAGCGCAAACCTGGAAAACCCCAAAGTTCCACCGCCCGGAGAGGGGTGAGCTGTGGCTCGTCCGGGCGGTCAGGACGCTGGCGGGTGGACATGTTGAATGACGCGACCGAAGCCCCCCAACCTGACGCCGAGGTCAGCAGACTCCGCCGAGGACGGGCGGGGGGTTAGGGCAGAAGTGCGAGGGTGTCCCGGCTTCTCCGGGGACCTGGGCTGCAGCCTCTTCTCTTCCACGGCGGGCCGGCCGGCCCGGGCGGCACAGTGTGGGCATCCCGGGGACAGCCCTGCCACCCCGCCCGGCGTTCCCGGGGCCCCCTCCCTGAGCCCCTCCTTTCAGGGCAGCGGTCTGAGGGTCAGCCCAGAAATCTCGCCCTCGCCTGCCCGGAGCCCCCTGAAGGAGACGGTTCTGGGGGAAGCGTGCCCGGCCAAGCTGGGTGGGTGGCCGAGGACAGCACTACCCGTGCGGCTTCGGACTTCCTTCTGGGAGGAGACGCTGGGCCTGGAAGGCTGCCCTGCAAACAGTACTCGCTGCACGTGATGGACTGGTGGGGAAACGGAGGCCCAGCCCGACTGACAGGGGCCCTGGCCCTTCTCCCACGCATGCCCGAGGGGCTCTGAGCGCCTCTCCAGGTGCTGGGGGGCTTCTCCCTCCCACGTGCTCCCCACCCCGGGGCCGACAACCCAGCAGAAACACTGGGTTTCTGGGTTGTCGATGAGCTGGCGGAGCCTGTCCTGCCCCGGGAGGAGATGGCGTCTCCCCGGGACCCGAGCGCACGGCGCGGGCGGATGGCGAGCGCGCGGGCACAGACGGAACCTTTCCTTCGAGGGCTCCGGCAGGCGCGAGCCCCGGCGGCCGGGGCGGGGGCGGGGCTTACCTTGCTGGTCCATGTAGAGGGGGGCCCCGCCCAGGGACGCCACCGAGTCCACCAGGAGCAGGCACTGGTACCTGGGCGTGCGAGGCAGCAGAGTGAAGCCCGGGAGCCTGCGGACTCTCTGGGGTTTTGGGAGGGGCCTCGAGAACCCCCAGAAGGCCAGCAGGGACGCTTGGGTACCAGCTTCCCCAGGGTACGCCCTCCTGGACGGCCAGACCCCTGGGACCCGCTCCGCGCGGGAACCTGGGAACCGGGGTGAGCAGGGGGGCGGAGCGGGCGTCCGTGCGGGGACCCCGGGGAGAGCGGCGGGCCGGCCGGCCTGTGCACTGGGTCCCCCCACACGCGTGTGCGTGAGGGCCCGCCCCGCCGGGCTGGGGCTCCGAGCGGGGCCCGGGGACCAGAGCGCACGAGGCTGGGCCTTCCTCCTGCCAGGGAAGGACGCCCAGGGAGGACAGGGTTCAGAAACAGCCTGAGCTGAAAGCTCTGACTCTCCTCCATCTCCGTGTTTTCTCAGGAGTTAAAACAACATGAAGAAACGGCGCGGGGCCGCCTGGCTGGCTCAGCTGGTAGAGCGTGTGACTCTTGAGCTCGGGGTCACGAGTTGGAGCCCCACAGGGGGCATAGGGATCACTTAAATACAATTTTAAAGGCATAGAGCGTATCCCGCACTGGGCACAGAGGGGACAGATGGATGCCCTGGGGGGCCATAGCCCAGGCTCAGTTTACTAGACAAGACCCCAGGGGACAGGCTGCCCTGGCTGGGGTGGAGCTGGGCAGCCCCCCGTCCCCCAGGGTGCATGCCAGCCCTGCCGGGGCAATCCTGCCTGGATGGGGAGGGCATCTCTCCTTCCGTCCTTTGCTCAACTCTGCAGGGCAGGCCTGCAGTCCCACCTGACGACACCCTAGGTCCTGCCCATCCCGGGCAGCGGCGGGGGGGCTGGAGGAGGGGAGTGGAGGTAGGAGGCCGCTCTGGGGCTCTTGGATCTGAGGACAGGTGGGGGCAGGCCCCAGCAGCTCCTGGAACCCCTTCCCAGCCATGGGGACTGGCACCTGGTCTTGCTCTCGGGTGGGCAGAGGACCCCCAAGGTGCCTCACGCTGTGTGACAGAGGCTGGGTCTTGCCTGCTGCCTCCCAGACTGGAGGGACCCGCCAGCGCCCCCAGCCCCCACCCCGGACTGCGATGCACTTGGCTCCGCCCCCAGCGCCGTGCCGGCTCACCTGTGGCAGAGCTCCCCATAACCGTCGAGGGGCTGCAGCACGCCACTGGATGACTCCCCCTGGGTCAGGAACAGCAGCACTGGCTTGTGCCGGGCCAGGCCCTGCGTGGGACAGAGGTGACCGCCGTGGGCAGAGCCAGCGGGCGCGGACTCCGTCTGGGCCCAGAAAGACTTTTCCTGGAGACAGCAGGGCAGGATCTGCTCCCCGCCCTCCTCTCCTCCCCGTGGACGGTAGAGATCTGGGCAGCGGCCACAAGCCTTGTCCCTGACTGTGTCCCCCCCGTGCCGAGCCAGCGTCTGGGCTCTGGGAGGTGGGCTCGTCCTGGAAAAGAAGGACTTTCTTCCAGAGACCGAGGAAGAGCGGCACTAGCCTCCCACCTCGTCCGGTGGGGGCCGCGGGGAGGTCCGCTGAGTCCCCAGGGTCTTGGCTGGTTGGGATGGACCTTTCCCGATGGGACGTCCTGAGCATCACGACATGTCCGGCCCCCACATCCTGCCTTCAGCCCACAGGGCCAGGCTCCTGACTCCGTCTCCCTGCCAGGCAGGACCTCCCCTAACAGGGTTTCCACCGGCTCCCGGGTTCCGGAGTGCCCCTCTTGTCCTGGTCACTTGGTGCCGGGAAGAGCTGAGGGTCCGCCAGCAGCCCCAGTGTCCTAGCCCTGAGCCCTGAGCCCCCTCGGCGGGCCGGCCCCCTCTCCTCCCCGGGGCCTACCTCCTCCACCTCCTGCAGCGTGTAGTGGCCTCCAGGGTCCTTGATCATTGGGTGCACTCGAGCTCCTGGGGGCAGGGCAGAGTGAGTGGCGAGCGCCCGCCCCCCCCCCCGGAGGGAAGGGGAAGGTGGGCGTGAGCGCTCGGGGCCAGCTGCCCTGCTCCTTCCTGGGGTGAGCCCCCCCGAGCCCAGCCAGGCTCCTCACCCAGGAAGCAAACAGACATTTGCACAAGCCCAGGGGTGCCTGTGCCTTCCCAGCAATATTTGGGGACCGAGTGGAGGAGGATGGGTGGGTGGGGGCTCCGGGAAGGCAGGCCCCTGCTCCCTCTCTCGGACCTCTGCACCCCCCACGGTGGCCCCCCCGCACAGCGGACCCCCAGAGAGCCGTGGGTGGGCAGGAGGAGGCCCCAGGACCCCCCAAGCCCCGGGGGGGAGCCCACGGCCGGGTGCGGGCGGGGGGCAGAACCTCCAGAGTGCGGGTGCTGAGGCCCACCAGGGCCTGGCCTCTGCCCGACACCTCCCTCTGAAAAGCAGTGTGTGGACTCGGGGACCAGCTGAGAGACGGGGACCCCCTCGGCCACCGGGGTTGTCCATTAACGAGGACCGAGTGCGGCCGTGTGTGGAGCTGAGTACGCAGGAGCTGCGAGACGGTTCCCAGCGCCGAGGTCAATCATTAAGCCCGCGGCACACTCCTGCCTTGGACTCCCGTCTCTCCAGAACACTGTTCTCTGACAGCGGAAGCCTCGTCCGTGCCGCTGCAGAAGGAGGGCTGCTTCCGACACACTGGGCGGGGGTTTCAGCCTCTGAAACCCTGTCCGGTCACGGGTGATGCCTGGGCCCCGGGAGAGCTGCGGGGGTCTCGGGTTTGTGCTGAAATCGGCCGCCTCCCCGCAGCGCCGTCTCCCCCGCGAGCTCCGGAAACCGCCGTCCTCACGCTCTGGGAGCCGGGGAGGTGGGGGTCTCCCGAGAACCCCGATGCCTGCTAGGAGAAGGCAGCCGCGGGGCCCGCGGGGAGGCGGAGGCAGGAGGGGGGTGGGCGCGCCCGGGGAGGGGCTGCGATGGCTTCGCGGGGTGCGTGGGCCGGGTGTGCCGGCCTCACCTGGGAGGCAGGCCGGAGGCCGTGGGGAAGGGGGAGGCGAGGGCCCCCACCGCGCCCCGTGCCCCACGTGTTACCGATGCGCTCCCCGACGTCCGCGGCCCGCTGCCCCCAGATGCCGTTGGCCCCGACCAGGAAGGAGTCCGCCGGCTCCAGGAGGTTGAAGAGCGCGGCCTCCAGGGCGCAGTGGCCCGAGCCGCTGACGGCCAGCGTGAGGGCGTTCTTGGTCTGGAACACGTACTGGATGCCCTGCTTGATCTCGTCCATTATCTGGGGGCAGAGGGCACGCGGGTCGGGCCCTGCTCCCCCGGCCCTCGCCCAGCTGGGGGGGAGGCTCGGGGGCCCGCCGGCTGCCTGGCCTACCTGGAACATCTCCTTGTGCATGTGTCCGATCATCTGCAGCCCCCCGGCCGCCAGCACCCGCGGGGCCAAGTTCGAAGGGCCGGGCCCCAGCAGAAGCCGGCTGGGGACGAACAGGGGCTTGAGCAGGGCCTCCGGCGGGGGCACCAGCAGCTGGTGGGAGGCCATGGTCCGCACCCGGCCCGCCGCGCAAGGCCCCAGGGCCGCACTGGCCCTGGCCAGTGCTCGGAACATGTCCCAGGGGGCTTTGCGCGGCTGTCCAGAGGCAAGGCCGGTCGATGGGCTCCCGCTATGGCCTCGGCCTTTCCTTGTTTGCCGTCGTGACCTGACCCCCTATCGACGTCCCGCATGTCAGGGCCCGACAGCTGGGGTGTTGAACCCTCGCTAGGGAGGAGGAGCCTCCGGAGTCCGGTCAATGAGAAGCAGAGCTTGGCACGTCGCCCTGTGCCCTCCCGCCCCCTCCCCCGGCTCCGCTCAGCTGCGGGGGGCCCAGCCCCAGTCCAAGGCATCCTGCCAGGCTCAGGGGGCCCCAAAGGTTTTCTTAAAGGACCAGAGAGCAGCTATTTCTGGCCTCGCAGAGCTCCTCGGTCCTGCTGTGGTAGTGCAAAAGTGGCGACAATGGGCCTGCTGCGTGCCAATAAAGCTTTATTTATAAAACCAAATGGTGGGCATGATTTGGCCCAGGGGCCACACTTTGCTGAGCTAAGGGAAAGGTTCAGTTTAGAAAATATGAGTATCTTGTGCATACAGACACACACGAGCGCTCACGCACACACGCACACGCACACTGAGGACTTGTTCCTTCCTGATCCTTCTAGAAATAAGTACTCCCTGTGCCTCTCCATTCCCAAGGGCCCTGAGGTTTGGCCTTCGGTCACGTAACCGAGGGCACGCTTGCTTGCGGGGCCGTCCCCGCTTGCTAAGTCGACAGGTGGGGAGAATAAGTGCAGGTCACGAAGCAGGAAAAGGGGCCAGACCCAGCCAAGCCAGGGACACCGGCACAGCGGAGCCGCTCGTGTCCTGGGAAGAAGGAAAAGCCCAGGTCAGCAGCAGCCAGGGGAAGGAGGCGCCCGACCGGCTGTTTCCTGAGCAGCACCTGCTTACAGCTCGGGGGGCCTGGCCAGAGCAGGGGGACTTCCTGCTCTGTGTTTAGGGCCCCGACCCCGTGGGCCTTAGTAATTGGGGCGCATCGGGGTTTTCCTGCAGGAGCCTTCCCGGTGGCCGCGGAGGCAGCACCCTCCCCGGGGCCTGGCACGGGACCTTCCCGCACGACAGCCCCATATGCCTTCATTCAGCCCTTGTCTGGGTTCGTCCGGCCTCCCAGGGTGCAGGGATCCGCAGAGCCTCAGCCGGGCTGGACGGTCGTGGTCTGGGCCCCTGGGAACCTGCACAGCCTCGCAGAAGTGGTGCTCTGGCCATCCGATGGCTGAAGAAACGGGCGGAGGGAACGGGACCCACACGCTGGGCAGAGGGCAGCCCGGCCCGGGCCCAGGGAAGATGCGGTTCTAGCTAGCCAAGGGCATGCTCGCCAGGACCGTTAGCCTGGGCTGCCCCAGCAGAAGAAGGCTCAGCGGGAGCTCCCTCCTTCCCCCTCTCCTCTCCTCCCCCGCTCGCTCCCTCCCTCCTTCCCTCCCTCCCTCCCTTCTGTACTTCCTTCCTTCTTCCTCTCTCCCTCCCTTCCTTCCTCCCTCCCTCCCTCCCATCCTCCCATCCTCCCATCCTCCCATTCTCTCTCCTTCCCTCCCTCCCTCCTTCCAGAGCCCTCGCTCTGCACCAGGACCCTGCTGCCGCTCCCACTGATGCCATCTCAGCAAGAAGAAAACCAGAACCCTAACAGGTGGGGGAGGAGGGCGGACCAGAGGAGTCCCGGGTCTGCACGGCCTCCAGGAAGCTGAGAGCCTGGAAGAGGGGAGCTCAGGGGGCTGCCAGGGGGAGGTCACAGGGGAGTGGGAGGCGTGGGAGCTGAGCCTGGAGAATGGAGAAGCAGGCCCGTGCCAGGGCCCAGAGTGCAGGGAGGACCCAGAAGGATCTACAGGGGCCAGGGAACAAAGGGGGGCAGTCTCCACAGCTAGAGGCCCGCGTGCAGGGGGGCCTGGGCAGAGCCGTCTCGGGTCCCGCCCCACCATGGCCTGTGGGGCCTGGTGCCGGTCTGGGGACGTCTGTGTGGCCCCGGGCGTCTGGAGTCACAGCGTGGAGCCGGCCCGGCCCGGCCCTGGTGAACCCTTCCTCTACCCCCCGCTGATCATCATGGACACTTCCCGACGACTAGGACCAGGGCCCCACCCTCCCCAAGGGCCAGCTGCCCCGGCTCCTTGTCTAGAGCCCCATGGGCCCTGGGCTCCTTCCTTCAGTGACGATCCTCCCAGCTGGGGGGCCGCACCCCCCAGGCACACGCCCCCTTCACCGCAGGCTAACAAGTGCAGCTGTGCCTCTGCGTGTGCTGTTCCCTCTGCTGGGATGCTTGTCCCTCTCTTTGTTCAGCCCGGCTCGCTCTTCTTTCAGGGCTATGGCCAAGCCTCCCGTCCAGGGAGTCCTCTCAACTGTGTGGAGCCCCTTGGATGCCCTTCCATCATACCACATGCCACACGGGTCACGCTCTTTACGGCCTGCCCCTCCCCCCACCGGGCAGGACCCGATCTGGGCAGCACCGCGTGTGGGGCACGGCACGTGGGGGGGCGGGAGAAGCCGGGGCCCAGGGTTGGACGTCGGGTCCTGGCAGGTTCGTGGGCGTGTGCCGCCCAGGGAAGCTGGGGAGGGGGGTCCTTGTTCCCAAACAGGAAGATGCCCTGTGCTCGCGTAACAGGGAGGGGGCTGTCGCAATCCCGAGAGGCGTTTCCTCAGGCCAAGAGCCGATTGGGAGCCGCGGAAGCCGCGAGGACAGCGAGCGGCGGGGCAGGTACCCGACCTCTGTCTCTGGAGTCCTGGAGATAAAGGCCACCTGGGCAGGTGAGCCAGGCGGGTTTCAGCCTGGACGCCAAGGCCAGCGGCAGCCCCGCCCGGGGGAGCGTCCCGTGCTCGGCGTGCATCCGCCAGGGCTCTGGGGGGGCACGCAGTCCTCCCCCTTGCTCCTGCGCGGGCCCCCCCGGGCCAGCTCCCTGTGGACCTGAGGGCGTCTTCCTTCTCCATCCAGCTGCGGGCCCCTCAGCCGCCGCCCGCTGTAGCACGATACAGTCAGATTTTTAATTTAGCTCCTGGTTTTCCATAACTGACGTGTAAAGGGCAAATGACTGCTTTTGCCCATGGGCCTGCCACCTGCCGTGCCCTGGCCGTCTGTCCCCCTGGTGCTCTAGCAGACGAGGACCGCGTCTGTGGTAGCGCGGGCCCGCTCGCCCCTCTGCCAGCGGAGAGCCGGCTAGAGCCAGCCAGTCGTGCCGTCCCAGGCCAGGAAAGACCATGAGAGGCCCCCACGCTCCCCCTTCCACCGACAGCCCGCCAGGTCCCAGATCGCGGGGGACTGACCCGGAACCCGCCGTCAGTCTGCATGGCTTGCCTGGGGTGCCATGCAGCTCCGGCTCGGGTGTCCAGGCCACGAGCAAGCGGCAGGAGTGGGTCCCCGCCGCGTGAGGTCCCCGCCGCGTGAGTGTCGTGCAGAACCTGTCCCACTGAGAGGTCCCCAAAGAGCGCGGCATCCCTGGGTAACTGCTTAGTGGCCACGGGCAAACGTTCCCGGCACCATCTACTGACGGCGCCCCTGCTGCCCGCTGAGCTGCCGCCAGGGGCTCGGGGCGCCCTGGGGTGCAGGACACAAGGGCCCGCGTGTGGAATGCCTGGCCCTGCAGGGAGGGCCAGGAGCCGGCCCCGGGGAAGCAGCAGCTCGGAGTGTGTCCCAGGACAGTGGTCTCACACC
>JAPYYM010000884.1:0-14158 GCA_028534135.1 Potos flavus
TCTTTTAATCCTTGCCGATCTTGGAACCTTTCTTTCTCCATCCATTTTGAATGTCAGCCTTGCTGGATAAAGTATTCTTGGCTGCATGTTCTTCTCATTTAGTGCCCTGAATATATCATGCCAGCCCTTTCTGGCTTTCCAGGTTTCTGTGGACAGGTTTGACGTTATTCTGATGGGTCTTCCTCTGTATGTAAGGAATCTCTTCCCCCTAACTGCCCTCAGGACCTCTTGTCTAAAATTATAATTTGCAAATTTTACAATTATGTGTCTGGGTGTCTTTCTAGACTCGTTGATCTTGGGGGGTGTCCTTTCTGCCTCTAGGACACGAACACTTTGTCCATTCCCCAGATTGGGGAAACTTTCATCTAGAATTTGTTCAGCTATATCTTCTAGTCTTCTGTCTTTCTCCACCCCCTCAGGGATTTCAATAATTCTGACGTTGGAACGTTTCATGGCATCATTTATTTCCCTAAATCTGTTCTCATGGTTCCTAAGCAGTTTGTTCCAGCCCTCCTCCTGACCTTTCTTCTCTACCATCTGTCCTCTAAATCACTAATTCTATCCTCTGTCTCCGTTACCCTAGCTCTTAGACTATTTAGATTAGATCGGATCTCATTGATAGCATTTTTAACCTCTGCCATACTGGTTCCCAACTCCGCCCTTAGCAATTCTATGTTGTGATTAATGTTTTTCTCCATCTTAGCCATTGCCTGGATAATTGTTACCCTGAATTCCCTTTCCAACATACTGTTTATGTCCATATCCAATAGTTCTTAGGGAGAGGGCGCAGTCTCTGGGTTTTTCCTCTGTTGCGTGTTCCTCCTCCTAGTCATTTTGATGGGAAGTTGTTGAGGGGATGTATAGCTGAATATATCACCCATGATCCAAGCAAGGTGCACCCTGGAAGATTTCAGAGCAATCAAAAGTCACCACCAAAAACAAAGAAAAAAGATAAAAAGAGAGAGAGAGAAAGAGAGAAAAGAAATCCCAGCCAAAATGAACCCCCAAAATAAGATTTATAAGGTATATAAACAAACACGAACAAACATAAAGACCGACAAAAGTAGATGACAAGAAATAAAAGAACCTAGTCAGAATGAACCCCAAGAATAAGATTTATATAATACCAGAACAAAAACAAATACACAGAAACACTGATAGAAGGATAAGATGGGAGGGTGGTTATAAATCCTCGATGCAGGCGAGGAAGGTTATTTCGGATCTTCCTGAGTGTATCGCTGTATTAAGCCTCTAGTTGTAATGTTAAGTAGTTAAAAAAAATTAAAAGACCAAGAATTGTGAGAACAATCAAAAAAAAAAAAAAATAGAAAAAACTTGTTTATCTATGAAATATATAGGTTTTCGGGCATTATCGGGAGCTTAATATATATTGCGGTTTTACAGTTTTATGGGGACCCTGTGGTTATTGTCCTCTTGTTTTTGGCTTGTCTTCTGGGGGAGGGACTTGGTGCGTTGTTTTCCAGTCAATCTTGCTTGGGTTGAGTTGCCCTGCTGGCTATCACGGGGCTCAGCTCTGTGGAAACCGGTTTTTGAGGCTTTTGTTTTCTGGAGGTTTTTTGTTCTTTTGAGACTTTTTGCGGGCTTTTCGGAGAGTCCAAGCAAAGAATCTGCCCGTACCCAGACCTCTGCCTCTGAGAGAAGCCTCGGTCTGATCCCCTCTAGGTGGTCCAGAACACACAGACTCCCTCTCTGCAAACTCCGCTCACACTGCAGCCTCCCACAGGCAGTACTCCTCCCCAGCCACTGTCCTAGTGGCCCCTCGTGATTCCCGCTGGCCTCTGCAGCCCTGCGCCACTAAAGCCGTGAGCGATATTGGTCTAGGAAGCTCGCTTTGGGTGGCCACTGTTGCCAGGACTGCTCTCCCAGCTCCTGGCCCACCCCCGGTGTGGTCCACCATGTTCTTTCAGGCCCGGGCTGAGAGCTCCCAGACTCTGGGGCTGGAGGAGGATGACCGAGGTCCTAGAGACCGCCGGCTAAGGCTCACACCAGGCTCTCTTAGGCACTTGTGGGAGTGCACCCAGCCCACACAGTGGTGCACGTAGAGGGAAGCTGCAGGCTCATGGACTGCACCAGGCTCTTCTAAGGCACTTGCGGGAGTGTGCCCAGCCCACAAAGTGGTGCAAGCAGTGGAAATCTTCAGGCTCATGGACCATGGACTGGACCCTCTGCCAGTTTCTCTTTGACGGGGGGGGGTCTCCCATGGTGGTGTCCTTCCTGGGAACGTGGCCTTAGGCCCGTGCCCATGACCACCCACTTCCACTAGTTGCTCCTTAGGATCTTTTGCTCTTTTTGAGTGTCTTTAACCAGACTCTAAGTTAATGCTGGTCCCCAACCACAGGCCACTTTCGTTTGGGGTATTACTTTCCTTGGGTTGCTTCTGGTGGTTCCCTCCCCCTTCTGTTTATCCTCCAATATAGGTCCAAGTGTTCCCACTGCACTTTACCTCTCCACTGCTGCTTTCTGCTCCTGTAGAGATCCAGAAGTGAAAAATCTTACTTCTCAGGCTGATTTCATGGGTGTTCAGCGTGTTCTGGTAGATATCCAGCTCACTTTGGGGGACCGGTTGGAATAGGGTCTCCTTTACTTCTCCGCCATCTTGGGAAAAGGCCCTGTTAGGAGATTTTTTATTACTGATTTAATTTCTTTGCTAGTATGGGTCTGTTCAAATTTTTTATTTCTTCCTGTTTTAGTTTTGGTCATTTATATATTTCTAGGAATTTATCCATTTCTTCCAGATTTCCCAGTTTTTTGGCATATAATTTTTCATAATATTCTTACGTTCTTATAATTATTCTTAATTCTTATAATTATTTGTAGTTCTGTGGTGTTGGTTATGATCTGTCCTCTTTCGTTCATTATTTTATTTATTTAGGTCCTTTCTCTTTCCTTTTTGATAAGTCTGGCTAGGGGTTTATACATTTTATTAATTCTTTCAATGAACCAACTCTTAGTTTTGTTGATCTGTTCTACTGGGGGTTTTTTTGTTTCTATATCATTTATTTCTGCTCTGATCTTAATTATTTCCCTTCTTCTACTGGCCTTAGATTTACTGTTCCTTTTCTCCCTCCTTGAGGTGTAAAGTTAGGTTGTTTATTTGAGACTTTTCTTGCTTCTTGATGGAGACCTGTATTGCACTATACTTCCCTCTTAAAACTGCTTTTGCTGCATCCCGAAGGTTTTGGACTGTCATGTTTTCATTTTCATTTGCTTCCATTTGTTTTTTTATTTCTTAATTTCCTGTTTAACCCATTTATTCTTTAGAAGATGTTCTTTAATGTCCATGTATTGTGATCTTTCCGTATTTTTTCTTTTTTTTTATTATGTTATGTTAGTCACCATACAGTACATCATTATTTTTTGATGTAGTGTTCCGTGAGTCATTGTTTGCATATAGCATCCATATTTTTTCTTGTGGTTAACTTCAAGTTTCATAGTGTTGTGGTCTGAAAATATGGCATGGTATGACCTCGATCTTTTTGTACTTGTTGAAGGCTGATTTGTGACCCACTGTGTGATCTATTCTGGAGAATGTTCCATGTGCACTCAAAAAGAATGTGTATTATTCTGCTGGTATATTCTGAGTATGTCTATTAAGTCCACCTGGTCCACTATGTCATTCAAAGCCCTTGTTTCCTTGTTGATTTTCTGCTTAGATGATCTGTCCATTGCAGTAAGTGGGATGTTAAAGCCTTCTACTATTATTGTATTATCATCAGTGAGTTTCTTTGTTATTAATTGATTTATATATTTGGGTGAGGGCATAAATATTTATAATTGTTAGTCTTCTTGTTGGATACACCACTTAATTATGACATAGTGCCCCTTTTCTTCTCTTGTTACAGTTTGTGGTTTAAAATCTAGTTTGACTAATATAAGTTTGGCTACTCCGGCTTTCTTATGGCATGTATTAGCATGATAGATGGTTCTCCATCCTCTCATTTTCGATCTACAGATATCTTTAGGTCTAAAATGAGTCTCTGGTAGGCACATATAGATGGATCTTGTTTTTTAATCCATTCTGATGCCCAGTGTCTTTTGATTGGAACATTAAGTTCATTTATATTCAGAGTAATGATTGATAGGAATTTAGTGCCATTGTGTTACCCGTAAAGTTGGTGTTTCTGGTGATGTTTTCTTTCCTTTCTAGTCTCTGTTGCTTCGGGTCCTTTTTTCCCCACTCAAAGAGTCCTCTTTAATATTCTTGCAGGCCTGGTTTAGTGGTCATGAACTCCTAGGTTTTTTCTGGGAAACTCTTTATCTCTCCTTCTATTCTGAATGACAGACAGCCTTGCTGGAATTGGCTGCATATTTTTCCCATTCAGCATGTTGAATATAACCTGTCGTTGTTTTCTGGCCTGCCAAGTTTCTGGGGATGGATCCTCATCCATCTTCCCTTGTAGGTTAAGAACTTTTTTCCCTTGCTGCTTTCAGGATTCTTTCCTTATCTGTTTATTTTGTGAGTTTGACTATGATATGTCTTGGTGATGGCCAGCTTTTGTTGAATTTAACAGGAGTTTTCTGTGCTTCTTGGATTTCAATGTCTGTTTCCTTCCCAGCGTAGGGAAATATTCAGCTATAATTTGCTCAAATACACCTTCTGCCCCCTTTTCCCTCTCTTCTTCTGGCACTGCTATGATATGAATGTTATTAAGCTTTAAGGTGTTGCTGAGTTCCTTAAGTTTATATTTGTGATCCAATACCTTTCTTTACTTCTTCTTTTCAGCTTGATTATTTTCCATAATTTTATCTTCTAGATCACCGATTCATTTCTCTGCTTTGTCCACCCTCATTGTCAAGGCATCCAGTCAGTAATAGCATTTTTTTATATTATAAACTTTTTAAAAAATTTTTATTTTTTCAATGTTCCAAGATTCATTGTTCATGCACCACACCCAGTGCTCCTTGCAATACATGCCCTCCTCAATACCCACCACCAGGCTCACCCAACCCCCCACCTACCTCCCCTCCAAAACCCTCAGTTTACTTCTTAGAGTCTACAATCTCTCATGTTTCATCTCCCTCTCCAATTTCTCCCAATTCACCCTTCCTTTCCTTCTCCCAATGTCCTCCATATTTTTCCATATGCTCCACAGGTAAGTGAAACCATATGATAATTGACTCTCTCTGCTTGACTTATTTCACTCAACATAATCTCTTCCAGTCCTGTCCATGTTGATATAAAAGTTGGGTATTCATCCTTTCTGATGGAGGCTTAATATTCCATTGTATATATAGACCGTATCTTCTTTATCCATTTGTCTGTTGAAGGACATCTTGGCTCCAGTAATAGCATTTTAAATTTGGTCTGACTGGTTTTTAGTTCTTTTATCTCTGCAGTAAGGAATTTTCTAATGTCTTCTATGCATTTTTCAAGCCCAGCTACTATCCTTATAAATGTTTTAAATTCTTTTTTACACAGATTACTTATATCTGTATTGATTAAATCCCTGGCTATTTGTTCTTCCTGTTCTTTCTTTTGGGTGAATCCCTCCATCTTGTCATTTTGTCTAGGTTACTGTTTCTTTGTATGATTGCTAGCCTGTCATATTCCTGCTTCTGAGAATAATGACTATATTAAGAAGAGGTCCAAAAAAAAAAGCGGGGGATCCTATATCACTCTGTTGTTGTGTTTTGATGTTCCTACCCTCAGGTCAGTCCTCTGCAGAGTTTCTCCTGTCCTGCAGTGGGGGGTGTCTATAGACCTTGTCCACTGTGTGGCAAGTTTTAAGTAAGTGTGTCTTGGTCTGCTTATTAAAAGAAACTAGATCCAAAAAAAAAAAAAAAAAAGGAAGGAGAAGCAGCAGCTAGATCCTAATTCCCCTAGAACTGAAGCTTTGCAGCACTCTATGATCAGTAGATTTGGTGCATGTGAGAGGTTTGTGCTGGTTTCTTAGAGGAGGGGCCTGCTGCACTGATTCTCAGGCTGACTTGCCCTAGTAGAGATGCACCTGCAAGGCACAGGGGAGCGGGGCTTGATGGTCTCCACTAGGGGGGGTGCTTTGTTACTCCCTGAAGCCAGTCAGTGCTGATGGAGGGGGGAGGGAGGAATGGCATCACCCTACTCTCTCATCCCTGGAGTGGGGAGTTCAAGCCTGCCACTCTTCTGGAAGCCCTCACAGAAGAGCAAACAATCACCCTTCTTGTGCCCCCAGCTTCTGTTAGATCCTTGCCTTCACCCTGTGTCCAAGCTGTCTGCCAGCCAGGTGGCACAGTACTCCTATGTTTTATCTCAGGCATGTGGCTGGGTTTCAAAACTCCAAATTTTACGGACCCACAAGACACGGATCCACACTGATCCTCTTGGGGAGGGTCTTATCATGCTTTTGCCATTGCCAGTTTGTCCCAGAAAAGTGGTTGCATGACAGTGCAGTTGTTTGGAGTCTGTGGTAAAGTATAGCAAAAAGCCAACACCAAGGCTTACTGCACTCAGCTGGTGTCTCTGTTCCTATGTTAGGGAATGGGGCAGCACATTTTCACCACCAGTTCTTCTCCATGCCATGCCACCACTCCCAGATGTGCTCCAAGAAGGGAAAATATATTTTCCCCTTACAACCTAGAAGATCCTCAGACCATGCTGCCTACTCCAGGGTCTCAGCCCTCATTCTCATTAGGAGTACCACTAAGCCCACCAGGCATGACCTCACTAACAGCACAAACTTCTAAAATTTCTGACTTTGCACTCTGCTGCTTATAGTAATCTGTGGGAATCCATGCTTCTCTTTTTCCCAGTCAGTAGTTTTGGAGAAGAGTTTTTTTTGTCTCATCTCCTGCATGCTGCTTCACTCTTTCCCTCTCTCTCTCTCTCTCTCTCTCTCCAATCAGGGCTCCCTCCCCTCCACAGCACCCACAGTTTCTCCTCCTAATCCATTCTCCGCAGCCCCTACCTTCCACATGGTGGTTATTTTTCTACTTGTAGATGTGCAGTTTTCTTCTCTCAGTCCTCAGACCAATTTCTTGGGTGTTCAGAATGATTTGATAAATATCTAGCTGTGTTTAAGGGACAAGGCAAGCCCAGGGTACCCCTAGTCCTCTGCCATCTTAACTCTTCTTCCCATCATACAGATTTTAAATAATTGACCTCCAGTGTGCCCACCATATAATTTCCTCTTCAGACATTTGTTAATAAAGCAAGTGTTTCATAAGCACTTGCTGGGTTTCCAGCGTTGTGTTGCTTTAGTCATATTTATAGCAATATTAAAATTTTAAGACAGAACTGTTTCCACCTTTGAAATCTTAAACATCTCATTTCCTTGTCCTCTTCCTACACTGAACTCTAGATACTCTTTATTCTGCTCTGTTTTTCCATGCCATTTATCACCTTCCAATACATCTTCTTACTGTTTGTCTGCTTCTCCCTATTAGAATGTAACTACATGAAGACTGGGATTTTTGCCCCTTTTGGTCACAGATGTGTCCCCAAGATCCAGAATACTGCCTAATATATAGTGGCACTCAATAAATATTGATTGAATACGTGCCCTAAAGAAAATTCAATTATATGTCCTTGCCTAACAAGAAGTGACAAATTAAGTAGAACAGGTAGTTCCTTCAGCTATTTTACATAGTAGACCATTCTTTCACAGACAAGAGAAAATTTGCTCTATAATTCCATTAAGGAAAATAGTAGTGTACAACTGTGTTGGTTTTTATAATGATTTCTTTTCATATTAGTTATTTATTGCTGCATAACAAATTACCCCAAACTTAGCAGCTTAAAACACATATGAGAGTCACAAATCCAGGAGCTACTTAATTAAGTGCTGGCTTAGGAGCTGTCATTGACAGGTGCTCAGCCAAGATCCTTGGGGGGATGGGGGGTGCGCTGCTAGACCCACTTCCAAAAAGACTCTCGTGGATGTTACCTGGAAGGCTCAGTTCATGGCCCTGTGGGCCTCCCCACTGGTCTGCTAAGAACATGGTAGCATGCTTCCCTGAGAGAGAACAGTTGTAGAAAGAGCATACCACCAAGACAGAGGCCACATGTCTTTGATGATCTGATTTTAGTAGTCATTTATCATCACTTATGTCATGTTCTTTTGGTCACAAAGATCAACTCTGGTATCATGTGGGAGGGGAACTGTACAAGGGATCATCGGGGCCATTGTTAGAGGCTACCACAGTAATTTTATCCTATAAATGAATACTAAAAATTACAGAATTTGAAAGTTTTTTTCCTTCTCTTCCCCCCACTTAGGTGTATATTTGCCTTGATCCTGTAGAAAGTTGTAATCTGTTCAACCAGCATAGTGATACAGATGACAGTGGAATCAGCTGGGAATCTGAGTCTGAGAGCCTTAATGAAGCACTGCGGAGGTTTAATAAGAATGTGGAGACATTTCCTCCTCTGACAGATTTTAGAACAGGTATACTAAATTTTCTGAGTAAAATGGGATTCTTAATAAACCGTTGTTCTGTTTTAAGGGGTTTTGAGTTTCAGTGATTTCTAATGTTAACTGGTGTATTTTTTAACTTTTTACTTAAATTCAATTTAATTAACATAGAGTGTATTATAAGTTTCAGAGGTAGAATTTAGTGATTCATCAGTTGCATACACACAGTGCTCATTACATACATCAAGTACTCTCCTTAATGTCCATCACCCAGTTACCCCATCCCTCCCACCAGCTTCCCCTCCAGCAGCCCTGTTTATTTCCTAGAGTTAAGAGTGTCTTACTGTTTGTCTCCCTCTGTTTTCATCTTAGTTTTCCTTCCCTTCCCCTATGTTCATCTGTTTTGTTTCTTAAATTCCACATATGAGTGAAATCATATAATATTTTTATATACTTTATATGCATAATCTTTGATTCCTCAAGATACTCTATAGATGATCTTTCTCATTTTCTAGATGAGTGAAGTAAGAGAAGGGAAGTAACTGCCTTGGGTCACTTCCATTTTCTAAAACTCAGACTGCATTGGAAAATTGCATAAAAATGATTTTTTTAAGCTTGAGGTTTTGCCATTAGCGCAAATTGTTAGAGTTGTCATTCAGACCTGAATGGCAGTAACTTTAATTACAAACTATCTATACTGATAATTTTGAAGTAGGGTGGGGGAGCTCAGATTGTGTCCTGTCCTGTCAGGATAGGTCAAGTCATGTTTTTTTTTCTTCTAACCTATTTCGACCAATATTTAGTAAATATATGTGATTCTTCTATGAAGAAAATGCATCTCATTACTGGTGTTGACAATTTCTGAAAAGCAAGAGTGGTGTCTATACATTTTTATCAGTATGCGATATATAGAGGTATATTTATTCATAGCATTTTGTACATATCAGAAGATATGCTAAAGCATCAGTCTAAAGTCTTACCTGATTTTACTCAATGAGATTTTAATTAGTTGACTCATGTTTGGCTGATAAACACCACTTGCTATTCCCTCTGCCTGGAATGTTCTTCCCCCAAACTGTACAGCAGTTTAGATCTCTGTTCAACTGTCCCCATATTGCAGGTCTTCCCTGTCCTCCCCATATAAAGTAGCACTGCCTGCCACCATCCCCTAAGCCATTTTTCTCCATGGCTTCTGTTCCTTTTTTAAATAGCACTGTGAACAGGGACTCTTTTTACTGCTGTGCCGCTAGCAGTTAGAAGGGCACCTTGCACAAGTTAGGTACTCATAAACATTTGTTGAATGAGTGAAAGAATAAATTCATAATTTTTTCTTTTTATAAACTCAGATTTATAGTCTGGAAGAAGCAGTTCCTTCCTCATTGTCTTCTTGTCTCAAGGGAAGTCACAAACATTCTGTGTGTAATGTGATCATTCATGGAGCTCTATATAGCTCCATTTTCTGTGGGCATTTTATTTTTTCTGTATTTTATTTTTTCTGTAGGTATTTTTTTATTCTTCAATAAGTTTTTTTAAGTATGCGCATGTACAAGTTGATTCATAAGCAGGTGCCTATTAAAAAGTTTTGTAGGTTAAAATAACACGACAACTAGGTTGGTTGGGTTTTTTGGGTTTTGGTTTTTTTAGTTCTATTTTGAGATGAACCTTCAGCCATGTTTTTAAGACTGGAAATGGTAAAAAGCTGAGACTGTTAACAGTGATTCAGTCAATTGCTTACTGTGCAGACAGCTCTATTAGAAGACATTCTTTACTGTTCTATTGATAATCTTTTCTATAAACACAAGAAATTGTTTAAAACTCTTCAGTAAAAATCTTTGTATATTAGAATCACGTAGTGTTTAAATATCACTTGCCCACAGCTACACTTTTGTGGAGATTATGTAGAAAAGAATATGATAACATAAAGAGAAGGATGAAAGTAGGGCAAGACGAGAGCCCAAAGTGTGTTCCATCTACTCTGAAATCTGAAAGTGTATAAAGAGAAGGGAAGTATATACTACACTAATTTTTCCACAGTTTTACTCAAGCCTAGCATTCATTTATTAGCACATATTGTATTGAGCAATTGCTCGTAACAGGTACTGTATTAGGAATATAAATATAGTTCTGCACATAAGAACTAATGGGCTAGCTGAGAGGGGACAAGAAAACCAAGTTCAGTATGAAAATAACAGCTCATATCAAAGGCGTATGCACAGTACCATTGAGTCACAGAGAAACCAATGACTAGGAGTAGTTAGGGCTTTTTATAAAAATCATGTTGGAGCTGATCTTTGAAAGAGATGTTTATCCAGAAAAGGGCGTAGGGGAACATTTTAATTACAGGGAACAGCCATGAACTAAAGTAGAAGCTCAGGTAATTCTAGTTAGGTAACCACTTGAGAATATGTGATAAGAGTTGGTTGGGAGTAGGTTATGAAGAACCCTATAATTGCAGTGCCGAGGACTTGATATTGCAAATGGTTATAATGCCTCTGAAGAATTTTGAAGAAGGGCAATTGAATTTTTTAAATTTAATTCTGGTGGTTTTCTAGAGAATGGATTGGAAGACAAAATTGAAAGGAATAGCAGAAACCATTTATTATTTTTTGCAGAAGATGATGGCTTAAATGAAAAGAATTTCAGGAGTCTAACAAGTGCAGGCATTGAAAGGATAGTCTAAGCCATGGGCGGAAGAACTAGGAACTATGAGAATGAAAGAAGTGCCTTTCTTCAGAGCTTAATTCTTAGGAATTAGGAAAAACAAGGTGTATAAATTATAAACAGAAAAAAGCAGAATCCAACATAGGACAGACTGTTGTTTGTTTAAATCTGGATGATGGGTTTATGGTGATTACATTTTCTTTGTACTTTTCTGTATTTAAAAAAAATGTTTTTTAAAGAAAATACAACATAATGTGATTTTTTTCTTTTTTCTTTCTTTCCAGAAATGCCTTGCCTTGCAGAATATGATGATGGCTTATGGTATAGAGCAAAGATTGTGTCTGTTAAAGAATTTAATCCTCTAGCTGTCCTGGTACAATTTGTTGATTATGGATCAACTGAAAAACTGACAATAAACAGGTTTTGTTTTTTTTTTTTTAAGTAAACTTAGTTGAATTAGAATTCTTAGAGGTTTTTTAAATAATTATTGGGAAAGTTTTGGTTTTTCTTTTAAGAGAAAAACTTTTAAAGCTATTTATTAGTATTTTAAAAAATCTTTAAGTCTTACTGTGGTAAAATATAGAATTCACCATTTTAACTATTTTTAACTATTTTAACTATTTTATAATGACATTTAATTGTCATTAAGTATATTCAGGATGTTGTGCAGCTATTGCCACTGTCCATTTTGAGGATGTTTTCCTAATCCCAAACAGAAATTCTGTACTCACTAAGCAATAACATTCCATTCTCTTTTCCTCACCTCCTGGTAACCATTTTTACTTTCCGTCTCTGAATTTGTCCTATTTTAGGTACTTTATATAAGTAATGTCCTACAGTATTTGTCCTTTTGTATCTGGTTATTTTACTTAGGATAAAGTTTTCAGGATATACTCAATTGTAGCATGTATCAGTATTTCATTATTTTTATGGCTAAATGACACTCCTTTGTCTATACTACGTTTTATTTATTCATATGTTGATGGACACTGGGTTGTGTCCATCCTCCAGCTATTATGAATAATGCTGCTATGAACATTTGATGTGCAAGTAGCTGTCTGAGTCCCTGCTTTCAGTTGTTTGGTATGTATACCTAGAAGTGGAGTTGCTGGATCATATGGTAATTGTTTAACTTTTTGAAGAACTGCCAAACTTTTCTGCAGTGTCTATACCATTTTACATTCCCACCAGCAATACACAAGCGTTCCAGTTTTTCCACATCCTTGCCAACACTGGTTATTTTCCATTTTTTGTTTGTAATATTTAATTGTGGTAAAATACATGTATCATAAAATTTGCCATCTTAACCATTTTAAATGTATAGTTAACTAATGTTAACTATATTCACGTTGTTATGTAGCCAACCTCCGGAACTCTTCATTTTGCAAAACTGAAACTCTGTACTCTTTAAACAACATTCCCCATTCATTTCCCCCTCATCCAACCCCTGGCAACCACCATTCTTTTTTTTCCCTATGAACTTAACTATTATAGGTATCCCATATAGATGAAATCATATAGTATTTGTCCTTTTATAACTGGCTTATTTCACTTAGCATAGTTTCCTTAAGGTTCACCATGTTATAGCATGTGTCAGAATTTCCTTCCTTTTTAAGGCTGAATAATATTCCATCATATGTGTACACTACCTTTTATTTATCCATTCATTCATGGATAAATGGATATTTGGATATTTGGGTTGATTCCACCTTTTAGCTATTGTCAATAATGCTGGTATGAACATGAGTGTACATATATCTGTTCAAGACCCTGCTTTCAGTTCTTCGGGGATATATACTGAGAAGTGGAATTGCTGGATCATACTCATTCTATTTTTAATATTTGGAGAAACCAGCAAACTGTTTTCCATAGCAGCTGCTCCATTGTACGCTGTGTCGAAGAGTTCCAGTCTCTCTCCACATCCTCACAAACACTTGGTATTTTCTGGTGTTTTGATAGTAACCACTTTTTTTTTTTTTCTTTTTTTTTTTGAGAAAGAATGAGAGAGAGCACATGAGAAGGGGGAGGGCCAAAGAGAGAAGCAGACTCCCTGCTGAGCAGGGAGCCTGATGCAGGACTTGATCCTGGGACTCCAGGATCATGACCTGAGCCAAAAGCAGTCGCTTAACCAGCTGAGCCACCAGGCACCCTGGTAATAGCCACCTTAATGGGTGTGAGGTTGTAACTCACTGTGGCTTTGATTTGCATTTCCCTGATGATTAATGATATTGAGCACCATCTCATGTGGTTGTTGGCCATCTATGTATCCTCCTTGGAGAAATGTCTACTTTTTAATGTATATTTTCTCTCATTCTGTAGGTTGCTTTTTCACTGTTATACCCTTTGCAGAGATTTTAATTTTGCTGTAGTCTGATTTATTTTTTTTCTTCTGTTGCTTGTGCTTTTGGTATCACAGCTAATTCATTTCCAAATCCAATGTCATAAATTTTTCCCATTTTACCGCTTTAGCTGTTAGAGAATTTTAATTGTGACATTCTGAACATTTTAAGAATTTCTTTTGTGACAGACTGCGTCAAATTCCTCTTCACCTTATGCAGTATCCAGCCCGTGCCATAAAGGTTCTCTTGGCAGGGTTTAAACCTCCCTTAAGAGATCCAGGAAAGACAAGAATACCATATTGTCCCAAATGGAGCATGGAAGCACTGTGGGCTATGATAGACTGTCTTCAAGGAAAACAACTTTATGCTTCTTCCATGGTACCTATCTATCTTAATTATCCAAAATCTTATATATTTCTAGGGTCCCTATTCACTTTCTAAAGTGCTTTCTATCTATGCAACTCTAGATGCAAAAACAAATGCTTTATTTTTTTTTTCAAGATTTTATTTATTTGACAGAGAGATCACAAGTAGGCAGAGAGGCAGGCAGAGAGAGAGAGGGGGAAGCAGGCTCCCCGCTGAGCAGAGAGCCCGATGTAGGGCTCGATCCCAGGACCCTGAGATCATGACCCGAGCCGAAGGCAGAGGCTTAACCCACTGAGCCACCCAGGCACCCCAAAAACAAATGCTTTAAAGCATATAAATCTGTAAATACTACAAGATTAATTTTAATACTTGTTAAAATTATGCTCATAAAGAAGATATGGTCGATATATACAATGGAATATTATGCCTCCATCAGAAAGG
>JAPYYM010000885.1:0-14158 GCA_028534135.1 Potos flavus
TCCATCATTCAAAGTGATCCCTCAGTAAAAATGAAGAATTACTATACCAAGGCTTTTCAAGATACTGCCCTTATTTAGTAAAAAATTTCCAATGTGAAATGTTCGAATGCCGAGGACTTTTGAATTTGTTTTATATAAAGTTTTTGATCAAGTAATGAGAGGGTAAACATTCAATTTAGAAAATTGATGGTCTACATTTGTATATATATATTTTAAACATTTAAGCAATTATAGCCTATCCATTCTTAAAGAGTGATACAGTTGTGTTTGAGATTAAAAACAAACAAACAAAAACCCCAAACAGAGATCATGCTCCACCCCATGAAGAAGTTTCCGCTTCTGCCTGTGGCTTCCATTCTGAGCTCCGTTTCTGAACTCTGGTGACCCAGGTCCATTTTGGATGCCTCCCATCTGCATTCTGCCTCTTCCTCTGGCTCATTTGGGCTTAAAACTTATGCCATGTGTCCCTCATGGGGCACATGGGTAGCTCAGTTGGTTAAGTGGCTGCCTTCAGTTCAGGTCATGATACCGGGGTCCTGGGATCGAGTCCCACATTGGGGTCCCTGCTCAGCAAGGAGCCTGCTTCCCCCTCTCCCTCTGCCCGCCGCTCCCCCTGCTTGTGCCCCCCCTCTGTCAAATAAATGAGTAAATAAAATCTTTAAAACAATAAAAAATAAATGAACTCCCTCCCTCATAAGCATTTGCTGGTGGTGTTATGTTCTCTAAAAAAGAAATATAAAATGAAATATAATATAAAATAATAATATAAAATAAATATAAAATGAAATATAAATACAGCCTCATCTAAAGAATCAAACAATGCCTTGTATCAGTATAAAAAGCAGAACTTTGAGGGACGCCTGGATGGCTCAATTGGTTAAGCAGCTGTCTTCAGCTCAGGTCATGATCCCAGGGTCCTAGGATCGAGTCCCGCATCGGGTTCCTTGCTCGGCAGGGAGCCTGCTTCTCTCTCTGCCTCTGCCTGCCACTCTGCCTGTTTGTGCTCTCTCTCTCTCTGACAAATAAATAAAATCTTTAAAAAAAAAAAAAAAAGCAGAACTTGAAAAGCCTTCTCTCACTCCTCTCCATAGAAGCATGGACATTTTGGCAGGCCCTCTTTTTTTTTTTTTTTTTTCTTTTCAACAGGTGGGCATCTTTCAGACCTATGGTTGACCTTGCAATTCTGAGATGGGGAGAAGAGAAACCAGGCTAACATTGCTGCATGCAGTCCCATCGCCGTCCCCACTCATTGCAAAGATGGCTGTCTCAACCCGCCCATGGGAACGAGCCCTAGGATCACTTGTTTGCTCTAAATCTTCAACGTTTAGTGTGGTCCCTGGCCCATAATAAATATTCTATAAATGTGGAGTCGATAAATAGATAAATGACAATAACCAAACAAAATGCCCAGTGGATCCATTTGAGCAAACTGCTTCAAAGATCAAATCAATTATAATTTTAAGCCCAGTAAACCTCCTATTTGTTTTATTAATAACACTAAGCCAAGGGAGCTTTTTTAAAATTATTACAGTAAGTATTATTTTACTGTATTCATTAGAATAGTACGGATTTTAAGTCCTTGAGATTAAGGATTACACATTATTTTTGTCTCCTCGTCAGCTAAACGCCTGCTGCTGATGCTGTGTGGTGATTTGATAGGATAATCTTAAGAAGCCAAATATTTAAGTACCAACTTTCTTTAATGAAATATTTGCACCCATTAGTTATACTTCTATTAATATAGAAAAATTTGCCAATAGAAATGCTCCTAAGTGAACTCAGTACAAATTTCATCTGCCCTTTTTACAAAATAAACAAACAAACAAATAAACAAACACAAACTTTTGTGAGTCTTATACATAGGACTTCTGGTGCACTTATGCCGGCAAATTTGGTTGCGGTCTTTATAATGTGCATCTGAGAATGAGAATTTCTTATTAAAAACAAAACAAAACAAAACAAAACAAAACCAAAAACAAAACAAAGAAAAGAAACAGACTGCAAGATGTTGAGAATTCATTGTCTAACATGGTAATCGATCTCCAGAAAATTGTCTAGTTTACCTTATTTTATTTTTCTCAAGTGTGCTTTTGCATTTAGCTTAATTGCGCTTACATTTTTTTAATCTTACTTTTTAAATTGAGATATGATTGACATATAACATTGCATTTAGTTTTACAACATAATGATTTGATATTTGTAAAATGATTGCCGTGGTACCTTTAGTTAACATTCGTCACCACTCACAGTTCAAATTATTGTTTTCTTATAATGGGAACTTTTAAGATTTACTCTCTTATCAACTTTCTTTTTTTTTTTTTAAGATTTTGTTTATTTATTGGAAGGAGGGAGCGTTGGGGGTGGGGGGGCGGGGTGCAGAGGCAGAGGGAGAGGCGGGGGCTCGATCCCAGGACCCTAGGATCACGACCTGAGCTGAAGACAGACACCTAACGGACTGAGCCACCCAGGCACCCCTCTAAGCAACTTTCAAACATGGGATTGGTACTGTTAACTATAGTCCCTGTGCTGTACATGACATCCACATGATTTAGTTATGTTTTAAGTGGAAGTTTGTACTTTTTGACCACCTTAAAGGCTTCTAACGCATTTACACACATTTCTGTTTGTTTCTTGGGGCTGTTTTTACGCTGAGATCATAAATATGTGTATGTGTGTGTACGTGTGTGTGCTTGTGTTTACACAGAACAACAAAGAGAGAGAAAGATAAAGATAAGAAAGAGAAGGAGAAGAGTTTTCGTATCTTTTTATCACTACTGCTGTTCAACAATGTATCATGGTGTTTCTAAGATAATACCTATAGTTCTCTGTCATTCTTATTAGAGTTGCGTACTATTCCATCATATGGGCTCACTCTACTTTCCTTCTTGACTGGAACGGTGCATTTCAGTTACTTATTTATTAATTTCTATTATAGACAATCTTACAATACATTTATTTAAATGGCTGTGCCTCATTTGCATTTCTGTAAAATAAATTCTTGTACTTTTAAATGCTGCTTGCGGATCGCAAGCCCCCAGTGAACACCCCTCCCCCACAGTGGTGCTGGCCCAGCTCCCCCAGTGCATTTGGCCCCTCCTTTCATCACCCTTGCCAATGTTGCCAGCCTGGCTTGTAAATAGGCAGGGCCCTACTGGGCATGCTGCACGTGGAAGGAGAGGCACGTGGCGTTAGTTAGCGGACATCCTGACCACTTCTTCCATAAAGATTCTGTTTAAAACTTCAGCTCATTTGGGGCACCTGGGTGGCTCAGTGGGTTAAAGCCTTTGCCTTAGGCTCAGTTCATGATCTCAGGTAAAGGACGATGGTGCTGTGGGAGGGACATAGTGTGTGGGCAGCTCATCCTATCTGTCACATCAAATAAACTTTAATGTTTATTTTAGCAGAAGATTATGTATGCTAATATTTTTGTATCACATTCTTTTCCTTCTTTGCACTCTGAAATGTGCAACAGTGACTTGGTCATTTAATAAATCAATATATGTCGCAGGACTTGAGATACAGATTGAAATGGGGAAGGGGGAGCCTGGGAAAACACATCTGAAAAAACTCTCAAAAATTCCTATGTAGCAAGGAATAGCCTATGTCTACAGTGCCTATATGACCAGCCTGGACCACTAATTACCTGACACGAATCCAGATACATGTCACCTACCTCCTGCTCTGTGAACCTCACGGATAAAACGCTCTATCACCCTTAAAAGCAGATACACTAAATATTTAACCTTGAAGCCAAGCCTGTTATAGTCTTTTTGCCCAAAGCATGCATAGATAGATAGATATAGATAGACAGAAAGATAGATAGTCTCATAGATCGTAAAACCCAATGTTTTCTGTTCTTGAAAGGGCCCCATGCCAGAGAGGAGAATGCAAGACATCCTTGAAATTAGCCTTTCAAGGACACATCTACACACAGAGTGGAAATCCAGGGAAAAACTTTCCCCCAGAAATGCTTGTTGTGCAAACATGCCATTGAGACAAATCTGTTGGATTCTGTTTCCAAGACAAGGTGTGAGCAGCCCCCTGAGGGGAGACTTCTGCATTTCTGTGGGGCCCACCCACCAGGTATTAGAGACCACATTTCTGATCTCACAGAGGAAGACCAGAATTCAAGCAGACGTTCATGAGACCTTTTTACATTTGACCTCAACGGTGTCCCTATGGATGCCATATGCCTTCCCTGGGCCTCAGGGTTGCCGCCAGCCGGGGATGGTTCATTTGCTTTGTCCCTTTCCATCTTACCAGCACATCATTGAGGTTTGGAATGGGACTGGTTGGGTTTTAGCTGTGTCCATAAGTAGGAGTGCCTCTCACCTGTCACCTGTGCCTGTGCCCACTTATTTTTGTTTGACACTAAAGGCTTGAGGTTATAGCTGTGTTTATAACCCTGGACTATCCCACTAGTCTCCCCCTTGAAGAAGAAATGTTCCTTCTCCAGGGTGTTGAGTTAAGGGGAAACGCTATGCCCCCATATCTGCATCCTATCTGGAAGGATGTCAACCCTCACCCGCACTGGTCTTCCTCCCTGCAGACTCGCTGAGGAAGCCCATTTCCTCGTTGGCTCTGCTCTTGGTCAGTTTGCTGTAATAGGCTCTTCTCCTCTCATTTCTTGTTTATTTGTTTATTGAAGATAAGGTAAAGTGGGGTGTGGCGGGAAAGCAAATGCGCGGATAATAAATCTAACTCCGGACAATAGTAAAAATTGAACTTAGAAGGATAATCAATTCTGGAGCTAAAATGAGAAGATAGGTCTGTTCAATTCCAAAGCACATTGCGCCAACTAGCTCACACTCTAGAGGCCTGTAAATAAGGAATCCCATTTTTAAGTGCTGAGTAGATTCGCTGGCAACTTACAAGGAGAGAGGAGCCAATAGGCTTTCTTCTTTTTTTTTTAAATTTGTTAATTTTAAAATTTTAATTCCAATATAGTTAACACACAGTGTTCACATTAGTTTCGGGTGTACAATATACTGATTTGACAATTTTGTACATTACTCAGTGCCAACTGGCTTTGTTCTGGGGAAAGACCTGAGCTTAGTCTTAATGGATTAACATTTATGAGGAGAGCGAAGTAAAGAAGGCTAATTCCAGAAGAAAAAGAGTAGTATCAAAATACAAAGTCATCAAAACAAAACACCTCATTTGAAGATCTGTGAGCAATTTGATACTCTGAAGAATATTTTTAATGCAGTACTATGGTAATAGGTAAGGACAGGGGCATAGGAAACGGATGTCCTCCAATATCTGTATGAATCAGGTCAGGCTGGCATAACAAAATACCAGAGGCTAGACAGCTTCAATAGAAGACTGGTATTTTCTCCCAGCTCTGGAGGCCAGGAGTCTCTGACCAGGGTTCTCTCTGAGGCCTCTCGCATTGGCTTTCGGATGGCCGCCTTCTCACTGTGCACAGAGAAAGCTCTTGGCTCCTCTTCTTATAAGGACGTTAATACTATTAAATCAAGGTTGCACCCTTTATGACCTCGTTTAACTTTAGTTACTTCCAGATAGGCCTTATTTCCAAATATGGTCACATGGGGGGCAGGCTTGGACATACGAATTTTGTGGGGGACACAATTCAACCCATAGGCTTTTTTCTACCCCTGCTCACCCCAATTCATGTCCTTCTCACATGCAAAATGCATTCATTCCATCCCAAACACCCTAACTCATTCCAGCATCAACTCTAAATCCCAAAGTCTCTTCTAAATGCTATGTAAATCAGACATAGGTGAGACTCTTGTCCCTGAGTGCACAGGTGACCTCCAATGACATCCTGGGCTAAGTTTTTGACAAAGAAATGGAAAAAAAAAAAAGCAGACAAATTTTTGAGGTCTGAAGGGAGTAGAGTTCATAAGATTTAGGGGCCGACTGGATTTGAAGAATCAAAAGAAATGGAAGTCCGCTAGGTCATCCAGGTCTCCAGTTTAGGTGAGTTACTACGTGGTGTAACCATTAATCACACGCAATGGGAGGAGAATAATCGTGGGGAGATAATGGATTTGGTGAGAAGGCACGTGCAACTGTTGCTTTCACTTTTTCCTATAAATCTCCAAATCTCATGCATAGCTAATAGAGTACATCAATTTAGTCCCTGTATTATATCAGCCCTTTCTGACCCCACACTTTCTAGCTGCAGGAATCTCCATCTATATGGGTTCATGACAAACTATAGTCTGAGTCATTGAGAAAATAAATGGCACTATGTTGTAAGATCTTGTCTAGAAGTTGAAATTTGGGAATTACTCTATTGCCCTAAGTCAGAAATAGGCAAGGTGAGCTCCTAAAACTTCTTTCATAAGGTAATCTTTAGTTTCCATGTTGTAGGGATGGAGCTTCAGCTCTGGCTCCTGACCTCAAAATAGACTTCCCAAGGCTGAAGAGCAGGAATAGCTCTTGCTTTCGAAGGGTTCACATCTGTCCCTCCCCTTGGGATCTGTCCCTTTAACCAAGATGTCAATTTCTGCTGACCCTTTCAAGCACATGCAGGCAGACACACAGATATACACACCTACACATGTGGGTTCTTCTACCAAGACGCTGCTGAACTCAAAACCACCACCATCCTAGACTCCTGTAAATCCTCTCCCTAGACAGAACCCCTCGGCTGAACATATCACCCCATATCAATAGAGGTAGGTTTCTTTTTCCTCATTTGACACCATTATCTAAACTCCACTCCTAGGGGACATCTTTATTGATAAATCAGTGCCTGCAGTTGAAGTTTTTCTAAGTTTTTCTCTAAGTCCAACTTAGTCAAGGTCAAGATTATACTGACAAACGTTATGGTAAATATTTGCTTTAAAGAAATCCTTGAACTTGACTTGAATTCTTTTTTTGATTGTGTTGCACATAGATATAGTAGTCTGCTCTGTGTATTTTTCCCTTTTATTATGTGCTTTTAACATTGCTGCAGTCCTTAGTTACATCCTGGGAAGAAGAATATTTCCTAAAACAAAACTAAGGTATAATCCTTACCCTTCTCTTTGTTGCTCCCAGAAATGTGATGGGGGGAGTTACCTGCCCTAAGCCTTCCTTCATTAGAGATATGATAGCACTCTGGAATTTGAGCAGAAACTTAAATCTCCAGACTTTTTAAAGCACAAAATATAAATAAAAGCTGGGAAAGTAAACCAAATTCTTCAGATTGTTCCTCATGAATATCCCCCTTCCCCTGCAACTCCCCAGAGTGATGAGCCCAGATTCACTGAGGCAACGCAGGGGAACAGTGAGCCTGCCTCTCACCTCATTCCTCCTCTTCCTCCCAAAGGCTGAAGGCAGGACCTTTCCAGTCCTCACAACTGCCCTTCCTCCAGTCCCTCCTGACCCAGAGAAGGAGGCTTTGAGTCCCACAGTGTAGTGATGCAGAGCGCTCACTGTTACTGCCTGGCTTTATTTAAAGGAAATACAGTAGGCTTCCCCTGTAGAGTTCTTGACTATAGAGAGATCTTGTATTTTTCATTTGGTCAAGTATTTCTCACATCCTTTGTTATGAGTACCATTCCAATCTCTTCACTTGCAGTTATGCAGAGAACTGTTTGGTAGTGAAAGATTTTCTGGAGGATCACTTGGAAAATAAACATATTACAGTAAATATTTAAAAATAAATACTAGGAAATGTACCCTTTGGTCCAGATGCTGCTCAACATGCCACTTGCATTCTGAGTCCCTGTACCCCTGACAGATTTCATGATGGCTCTAAAACATAAAGCATTAATAGGAGTGATTATCTCATTTGCAAGCGTTGCTTCAAAGCAATTAAAATTTTAATAGTTTTTTTTTTTTTGCTCTTTTAGACTCAGGGATGTATAAAATAGGAATATTAATGAATAAGATGTACCCTCTAGAAAAATTTCCTTTCAAGTTCCAAAATAATAACTGCATTATCAGTAATAGGTAATTTCAGGTTTTAGAATAGGGCTATAATGGGATATTTTATTAAACATTTTTGTTATTTGGCTAAATATTTTACCTAACAATTTTTATGTGCACCATTTTATTGTCTAATTAGAATGAAAGTATTTAATTATTGCCATAAAATGTTAGTTCAAAACAAAGTAATACAATTCTATTAGTGAAAAAGAGGCAAAAAAAAATATCAGAAGCTAAAGGTAAAGGCTAAAGTACTCATAAAATAATGATAAATGCACTGTGAATATACAAACTGGAATTTTATTCTTTTTTTTTTTCTTCCGAAGAACTTTGGAATTGTAGATAAACATACTAGTTTTTGAAATACGTTGTTCATGAGCAGCTTACCAGGACCATTCTTTTTGGAACATGCCTTTCCAGAGAAAGCGAACACAAGAGAGAAACTGATGAGTAGATAGCTATCATGAAGAAATATTTTTAAGTTTAACTTATTGATCTTTTGTTTCATTGATGACATTCATTATATCCAGTAATACAGAACAGAGGGCTAGGGAGACAGCAGACTTTGTGTTTTTCCTGCCTACCATGCATCCTCTTTGGGTAACAGCATTCAGATCCGCCTTTCAGAAATGCCCCTTGACCATTCTGTGCCCCAGGTCTGATACCTGATCTAGGGCTGGCTCTCTCCTGTCTAGGGGCCTGATGAAATGATGGGAATCACTTCAAGATTGAAATCACAGCAAAGTGAAACTGTTGTACCTCCAAAAACAGTGGTCAGAAAATTTGATTCTGACAATGGTACCCCTAAAAGACTTCACTTTAGGGTTCTCCTGGTTCCTAGTTTCTGTAAGCCTGAATTGGATTTCATCAACTATCCATTTCCTTCCAATAAAATGTTCCCTTATGTTAGGCAGAGTTGGATTCTGTTACATGTAATCAAATAATCATAAATACTGTATAGCTACACAGAGTCATTCCTTCTGAAATACTTGAGAGTAGATATTGGTTTCCAGAAATGATTAAAATAGAGTTCATATATGTGCCTCCACTATAAAAAAGGTAAGCAGGCACACAGTGAGAAAAGCAACTTCAGGGGAACTGGAATTTATGGCAATTAGAACTCAAAGTCTGGTCTCTGCTCAAATCTTGCTACACATGTGACCTTGAATCAATCCTATCACCACATTCCTTACTTTTCCCGGGAGTAGGGATAACAAAGGCAGGGTCATGTCCTATGAACATTGTGTTCACAGTGCCTTATGGTTTTGGCACACAATTTTTGCTCTCCGAAAATTTTTAAAATGATTAAAATTGTATTTTCTTTGCCACTTAGTAGGTAAGAGAATTGTAGTGGGTGTTCAGCATTCTCTTGTCTGCTTAATGTCTGACCCTCATGCCTTATAAACCTTGTTCAACAAAACAAGCCATCAGCCCACAATCGACTACAGATGCTGAAAGTGACGGAGATAAGCTTTGAGCAACTTCTCATGAACAAGGATAAGGGAATGTGACCCAAGTTCCACCCCGTCTCATGAACCCATCTTGGACTGTGAAGCAAAATTGCGGGATGCAAAGAGGCAGGAACCACACATGCACACATACACACACACGCACACACACACACACACACACACACACACACACACACACATTTCTGTCAAGGCAATGCTGTTGAGGGAAAAGTAGCATCTCAGGAGAACATTGGGAGTGTGGAAGGGGACAGCAGATGGGTGTGGAGCGCACCAGTATTTGATGTGGTGGTGGGATTGGTGGTGATTACTGAAGTCCCTGCTGGATTCTACTTGTGATTTGGGCCACTGAGGCAGCTTCCTAAGCCCTGAGTCTGGCTTTCTGGCTCTCCTGGCATAGTTCTTAAGAGCAAAGATTCTCAAGTTTCCCTAGACTAGCAGCATCCGCATCACCTAGGAACGTGATGGAAATGTAACCTCTCAGTCTGGCTTCCTACCTACTGAATCAGTAACTTTGGGAGTTGGGGGTAGGGGGAGAAGGAGTGAGAGAAAAGCAACCAGTAAATTCTCATGTCCTCCAAAGGATTCTGACAAAGCTTCAAGTTTGAGAATCACTGGCCCAAGAGCACAGGTTTGGGACTAGAGAAGCCTGATTTAAATATTTACCACCTATTGTTTATATGTATGTGATTTTTTTGCACATTATTTAATCTTTTCACCTTTCACTTTCTCATTGGTAAGGTAAGGATAGTAATTCCCGTCTTGCAGGGTTTCATTGGCACACATTATGTACCAAATAAATAGCAGTTGCTTTTATCCAAGAGTTATTTGATGAATTTATACTGTGCATAAAATATCTGGAATATGTTTATATTGCTTGCAACTGTTACAGATGATGTAAGGATCAGAAAACAAAAATGTTTAACCATGACTCTGACATCTTAGAGTTCAGAAATACTCCCTGTTGTGTAATTTTTTAGAAGAGTTTAAAAAAAAAAGTTGGTGTTAAATCTTCTTTAATTTTTTTTAATTTTTTATTTTATTTTATTTTATTTTTTTTTTGTTAGCATTCACCAGTGAAGCTATCTGGTCCTGAAGTTTTCTTTTTTGAGAAGGTTTTGATTACTGATTAAATTTCCTTACTAAGGGCGCCTGGGTGGCTCAGTGGTTAAGTGTTGGCCTTTGGCTCAGGTTGTGATCCCAGAGTCCTAGAATCAAGCCCCAAGTTGGGCTCCCTGCTCAGCGGGGACTCTGCTTCTCCTTCCCACTCCCCCTGCTTGTGTTCCCTTTCTAGCTGTCTCTCTGTCTGTCAAATAAATAAAAATAAAATATTTAAAAAATAAAAAAGAAATTTCCTTACTAGTTATAAATGTGTTATTTATTTTTATTCATAATTCACTTAGTAGGTTGTATGTTTCTAGGATTTTGTTAATTTCTCCTAGGTGATCCAATTTTTGATGTAAACATGATCTCTTATAATTCTTACTTCTGTGAAATTGGTAGCAATGTCCCCCTCTTCATTTCTGATGTTAATCAGAACATCAGAAATGGACATAGGTGTGTTACCTATTTGAGTCTCCTCTCTTTTTTCCTTAATCAATTGACCTAATGGTTTGTCAAATTTGTTGATCTTTTCTAAGAACCTACTCTAGATTTTCTAGAGTAACCTACTCCTAGATTTTCTCTGCTCTTAAAAATTCTTAATTTTGTTTATCTGTTCTAATTGTTATAATTTTCTTCTTCTGGATTTGAATTTAGTTTGTTCTTTTATTGCTAGTTCATTAAGTTGTAAATTTGGGTTGTCAGTTTGAGACTCTTTTTTTTTTTTTTAATGTAAGCATTTACAGCTATAAATGACCCTTCTAACATTGTTTTCACTGCATCCCATAAATTTTGGTATGTTTCTCTTCAATGACATTTATCTCACTATAGTTTCCTACTTCCCCCGGGATTTCCTTTTTTACCTACAGATTGTTTAAGATGGTGTCCGGTTTTCCTTCTGTTTTTGATTTCTATTTCCATTCCACTGTTGTTGGAACAGCTACTTTGTGTGATTTCTATTTTCTAAATTTATTAGTTTGTTTTTCAACTTAACATATGGATTATTCTGGAAAATATTCCGTGTGTACTTGAGAAAAATGTGTATTCTGTTAGTAAGTGTTCTGTATACGTCTGTTAGGTTTCATTGACCAGTAGTGTCATTCAAGTAAACTCTATTTCCCCATTGATCTGCTATTGGCCTCTTCTGTCCATTGTTGAAAATGGGCTGTTGAAGTTTCCCACTATTATTGCAGGGCTGTCTATTTTCCCTTAAATCTGTCAATATGTGCTTCACATCTTTAGGCTCTCTGATGTTGACATCTTTTTTTTTTAAGGTATTTTATTTATTATTTGAGAGAGAGCAGACCAAGCAAGAGGGAACAGGAGCGGTGGGGGAAGGGCAAAGGGAGAGGGTGAATTCAGCTCCACAGTGACCAGGGAGCCCGACGCTGGACGCTGGGCTTGATCCCAGGACTCTGAGATCATGACCTGAGCAGAAGGCAGATGCTTAACCTACTGAGCCCCCCAGGTTCCCCTCAAGCTGACACTTCTACATTATATAATTTACTCCTTTGTTTCTTAGAACTGTTCTTACTTAAAATCTCTGTCTGTTATTAGTATAGCTACTACCACTGTCCTTTGGTAAATATTTTCATAGAATATAGTTTTCCATGTTTCACATTCAGCCTAATTGCGTGCCTAGCTCTAATGTGAGTCTTTTGTAGACAGTATGTGGTTGGATGCTGTTGTTTTCTTTTTCCGATCCATTCTTTCAATCTCTGTCTTTTGATTGAGGAGTTAAATGCATTATATTTGAAGTAATTCCTGAGAGGGGAAAAAACTTACTATTACCGTTTTGTTTTCTATTATCTGTATATCTTATAACTTTTTTGCCCATCATTTCCTTCCTTACTGTCTTCCATTACACTTAGTTATTTATTTACTTTTTTTTGTAGTGACATGGTTTGATTCCTTTGTTATTTCCTTTTATGTACATTGCATAGATATTTTCTTTGTTGTTACCCTGGGGCTTACATAAAACATCATCCTAAAGTTATAGCGATTTTTTTAATGTAAAATAAATTAACTTCAGATGCATACAGAAATGCATTAAAAATGACTACTCCTTAATAGCTCAGACCCTCCGCTTAATGTTATTGATGATACAAATTATATCTGTATACACTGTATATTCATAAACATAGATTTATTTTTTATATTTTTGTCCTTTAAATTCAACAAAATATTAAAATAGTGGAGTTTACACCAAAATTACAATAATGCAAGTTTTTATGTTTGTCCATATATTTACTTTTACTAGAGAATTTCATACTTCTGCTGGCTTTGCTTTACTGGGTAGTGACCTTTGGATTCAACAGGAAAGACTCCCACTAGTATTTCTTATAGGGCAGGCCTAATGGTAACGAACTGCCTCAGCTTTGTTCATTTGGGAATGTCTTCATTTCTCTTTCACCTTTGAACAACAGTTTTGTTGGATATAGAATTCCCAGTCAATACATATTTTTAAATTTTATCTCTTTAAATATATCCTCTCACTCTCTTCGAGGCTCCAAGATTTCTGTGAACAATCTACCTATAATCTTATTGATCATCCCTTGTAGGTGATGAGTAAGTAGCTTTTGCAGCTTATTCAAAGATCTCTCTTTGTCTTAGACTCTCAACAATTTGATTGTAATGTGTCTTAGCATATGTCTTTTGGCTTTATCCTATGAGGTTCATTAAGCTTCTTGTATTTGTATATGCACGTCGTGGTGGTTAATCTTATGTGTCAACTTCACCGGTTCATAGTTTGTCCAGATATGTATCAAGCATTTTTCTGGGTGCTGCTGCAAGGGTGATTTTGGATGAGGTTAACACTTAAATCATATGGGAAGTAAAGCCGATTGTTTTCCTTAATGTGGAGTTGAAGACTGACTTGAACAAAAAGAATATTACCCTCTTCATAGTAAGAGTGTATTTCTCCTGATTCAATGCCTTTGAGCTGGGGCGTTGACTTTTTCCAGCCTTTGGATTTGAATTGACCCCAACAGATAATTTGCAAATGAGGGTTGCTCTCCTCCCTTTGTAGTGGGGGACTAAGGTTTCACAGTCCCACTCTGAGAACACAAACTGCTGACTACAAGACACTGTACCAGGCAGGGAGAGTGTGAGCTGCAAAGGCAAATGGAAATGCCAGTTTTCCTGACATCTTCAAGTTGCCTTTTTTCTGGATACCACAGTCATTTGGTCGTTGTAAACCTCTGAATATTTTCCAGAGCTCTGACAAAGTTGGTTCTGACAATTTCTGGTTTTTGTTTTTATTTTTTATTTTTTGCTTTTAGTCTGTTTTTGATGTTTCCGCTGTGGGGCAGGTACTTGGAGGTGAATTTCCTGTCATTTTGCTGATGCCATTCCTTGATCACTTTTTATAGTGCTATTTTGTGCTTCTATATGAACGTTCCTTAAGACTGGAATCTTTCTTACCTTTGTGTATTTTCTAATAGGGCTTGATTTAAATGCCTGTGCTTTGCCTCACTCTGTCAACTTTATGAGAAATCACCACCAAAACTATGTGACAAATCAAATGAATTAACAGAATAATAACAATGCATCACCTCAGAGTCATGTGAGCTCAGAGGATAAAAAACAAATATCTTCTGTTGTTTCTCTCTTACTTAATCGATAAACCTATATTCAAGAACCAGCTCACTAACACTGAGGTCAGTAAATGCCTCTGACCGCTCTAGTGACTGAGGGGCATG
>JAPYYM010000886.1:0-14158 GCA_028534135.1 Potos flavus
GTGGGATGGCGCCCCTGGCAGGTACTGATCGAAGTTGGGATCTTCTATTAACTCCGGAGCTTAAAAACAGAATTCCTTCTATCAATTCATTCATCTCCACGCTGCTTTTTGTCCTCAGCAACTAATCGCGGTGACTCTGGTGTTTCTAAGTCACTTCTAAAATAAATAAAGGGCACCTGGGTGGCTCAGGGTCATGGGATGGAGCCTGCATTGGGCTCCTCACTCAGAGTGGGCGTGGGGGGGGTGGTCAGCTTGAAGATTCTCTCCTTCTGCCCCTCCCCCCGCTCATGCATGCACTCTCTCTTACTCTCTCAAATAAATAAATCTTCAAAAATAAAAAAATAAAAAATAGTAAAATAAATAAATGTTTCTCTTTCTCTCTCAATAAATAATCTTTAAAAATAAGAAAAATAAAAAATAGTAAAATAAATAAATGTTCCACCCCCCCCCCCCCCCCGGAGTCACACCGGTTCGCCTTTATTCGGGTGAGAGGTATGCAGTAAAGATGAGGGGGTGGGGTAAACTGATCCTCGAAGTCCCTAAAAGTCTGCATTGTGATTAGATTGCTCATTTGCATTCCTGACATAGCTTTCAAAACCTTACTGGCAGCTCCCCTCCTATAAGGAATGATACCCAAATCCTCCCAAACCAAGATAAGATGCCTCTGAGCTGTGATGTGGGGAAGCTGGCCTGCTTCTGGCCCCTGGACTGTCCTCTGGCGCTGAGGGATTTATTAGGGTGCCCTGTCCAACTCCCACTGTGACCTTCAGCTGTACCTCCGGCTTTCTCTCTTCATCACCAGCCTTCACAAGGAAAAGGACAGTGGAGATGTTAATTTCACCTTCGACATACATTTTCCAATTTCTGACCACTTAAAAGGCCAACTGATCAGAATCAGCTAGGATTTTGATTAACATCGTCTTCCCGTACATCTTATATGCCTGGAGGGACCACTTGCCTCTCCCTCTTCCCTCATTGTAACAATCCCTTCTCACAGATTTCCCTTCGCTCGTTTAGCCACATCTCTGTCTCTGGCTGCATGTCATGAAGGGATGATTTTCTCAAAGCTCAACTCGCTGGGGACAGGCCACCAACCAGACCAGCTGCCTCTAGGACCTCTCCGTGGACCTCTCTGTGACCAGCGTCATGATGCCTTTCCTTCCAGTGGTTGTGGGACACACACAGACCCTCCTAGCCTTGGCGTCTGGTCTGAAGACGGGCACCCCCTTCCTCCCAGTGACCCTGTGGTTCCTGCGCCTCCCACACGGACACCATCAGACTGGCATCTATCATGTGGTTCCACCATTGATCAGCTCTGGGTCCCTGCACGCGGCCACCAACCCTCTGAACCTGAGCCTCCTCCTCTGTAAAGCAGGGTTAACACCACTTCACGATGTCTTATGAGGAGTCACTAAGAGACTGCATAGTCCCTGGTCGGTGTAGTAAGTGCCCACCCCTTTCTTCCTCCCGGGCTTGTCACGGGAGGGGGCGTGGCTGGAGCTCCAGACCTCCGAGCCTCTGAGTGATGGAAGCGCCTACTCATCCCCCTGGAGCCAGAGTCTGGAGAACGTGGGAGCGTGAGGAAGTGTCCAGTCACTTCGGGAAAGACCAGCCAGGAAAGGTAGACAGTGATGACCGAGTGTCCATGTGCCTGTCACCTCCTAGTGCAATATGAAGCATCGAACAGAAGCAAGTTAGGTCTGTGTCTACCAAGCCAGACAGATAAAATGCAAAGTAGGTTAAGGGGGAGAAGTATGTGTGTGGCAGTTAATGGGCACAGGCTGTCCCACTTTTTGCGGATGTATCTGGGTGGACAGGTTTGCAGGACCCCAGAGAAGAGAGCTGGTAGGAAACACACCAGAATGTTAATATTGGTTACCCACCTAAGACAGGGACAGGTGGAGGGAGGTATGTTTGGAGAGGGAAGAGGATTATTAACGTTTAACACTTTCTTTATACATTGTTGATTTTTTTTTGAAGATTTCATTTATTTACTTGACAGAGAGAGAGAGATCACAAGTAGGCAGAGAGGCAGGCGGGGAGAGAGGGGGAAGCAGGCTCCCTGCTGAGCAGAGAGCCCGACGTGGGGCTCGATCCCAGGACCCTGAGATCACAACCTGAGCCGAAGGCAGAGGCTTTAACCCACTGAGCCACCCAGGCGCTCTTACTTTCTTGTTCCTAATTCAAGCAGCAGCATTATTACAACGCTGATTGTGATGCGATCCCAGGGTTGGTCAACAAGTCACAGCCTCCTCAAATAAGGTTTTTGCAAATGAGTGGGACGAGCTGCTATCCCCAGGGAAGTTGTTCTGACTCCTCCAGTCTTTGTAAGGTTGGACTCTTTGAGATAAGTAGTCTATTTCTGGTCTTCACTGCCTCAGGCGAGGAAACTGCATTAGTCTTTAAAGCATTGATGTGAATCATTCAGGCAAAACCGGGGTTTCAGTCTGTCCTAGGGCCATTCTAGGCGTCTGTTTGTTTGATTATTTCCACCCTGAAGGACTCTCCCAATTCTTCAAGGACTAATACACGGCCTCTTTCTAAAAATGGAACCTCTGGCGCGGCCTCGGCAGGGACCTGGGTGGCCTTCCTTCTGCTGTTGGCTCTGAGGAGAACACGGGGATTAAAGACACCCATGCTCCCCGCATGGCTGAGGTTTCCAGTGTCGAGAGTGAGAGGCTTTCCAGTAAATAGTCCCACGGGGTCGTGTACAGTGATCGCTGACTACCAGAAGCTTTGAGCACCTGGGGTGCCGGGACTGACCCAGTCATCCCAGGAGCAGTGCTCCCCCGACCGGGTGCTCGCGAGCCGGAGAGCTGTGGCGAGGGCGACGCACGTGAGAGACCTGCGTTCACGCAGGGAGGACAGCCTTCTGTTGGGGAGGAGGGGGACGCCAGTGGGAGCTGAGCCTGCAGTGGTGGAGGCGGAAATGAGAGCAAAGGGGCTGCGGAAGGACAGCCGGGAGCAGACAGTCGTGGACAAAGGCTCTTTGGCTGAGATGAAAATGGCCTGGGGCAGACGGACTCATCCAAGGCTAGTGAGACCGGGAATCTAGACCTGTGGTGTCAAGGGTGTTGGATTTCAGGGGCGCCTGGGTGGCTCAGTTAGGCGGCTGCCTTTCGGCTGGGGTCATGATCCCGGGGTCCTGGGATCAAGCCCCACGTGGGGTTCCCTGCTCACCGGGGAGTCTGCTTCTCCCTCTGCCTTTCCCCTTGGCTTGTGCTCTTTCTCTCTTGCTCTCTCTCTCTCTCTCAAATAAATAAATAAAATCTCTAGGGAAAAGAAAAAAAAGAATGTTGGATTTCACATGGTCTTCCCTTTCTGTAAGCCCCTGGGTAAGCGCAATGGCCCTGACGTCCAGAGCTGTGGCCACTCGGATGGCAGAGCCGCAGAAGGGGCATGAAGGGGAGGCTGGGCCCCCGTGCTGGGGGGTCCAGGAGAGGATGCCCTGGGACAGCGTCCTCCCTGACCAGGGACAAGCCCAAGCCCATCTTCTGCAGGCCTGTCTGTGCAGCGGAGGTGACTACGGCTAGAACGAGAGGACACAGACATCAGGGATACACTGTCAGGCAAGAGGACGGCATCTTTGGCTGTGATAGAAAGTCACAGGCCCACGGGGGATTTCTCCTTTGTGCAAGTGGTACTCTATCAGCTTAGCCGGTTTGGGGGTCCTATTGATGCCTATACATATATAGCCATGGACAGCAGTCACGAGCATCTCAATGTCCCCCTCTGTCCTGTTCTTGTTCTCTTGGGGTCTGGATAGTTCCGGCATCCATGGCGTCTGTGACTGAGAGAAGCCAGGGCTGGAGACAGTGCCAAAGAGGGATCCCGCTAAGGTAGATACACAGTAAAGTTTTAGGATAGGGCTTAGTGTGCCCAGGAAAGGGCTTTGGGGGGCTCCCCTGCCCCAGGAGACAAAGGGCCACACAGCAGAGGAGCCTGGCGGGCATGCAGAGTTAGGGCAGAATGAGGGAGGCAGGGGGCGTTTCTCCAGTTTGGGTGTTGGGGAAATAAGACCCGGCTCACAGTGGAGCCAGCCAGGGACTCCTTCACCCACGCCTTATCTCACCGTCTACCCTCCACTACCCTCCACATCCGGTCATAGACCTTCACTGATATGGTCTCTGCTCCCGGCTGCCTTTCCTCTGTGAGGCAATAGCACTGCAAGGTCCTATAGCGTTTGCACCCCTGTCTCTCCATCCACACCCTGCACGGTACCCCCGGCTCTATCTGACCCAGCCACACTCATGCACCTTATTTCCTCGATGCATCATGTTCTTTTCCTCCCCTGGAATCTTTTTCACAGGCTCTCTCTTCCGCCTCAAATAAATGTCCCAATCTTCTTATTCCTAGATCTCTACCCCATTCCTCACACGAAACGATATCCCAGGTACATTTACTCTTTCTTGTGAAAAGTAAAATTTTAATTTTACTGGAATAAATGAAGGCATTTGTTTAGGCATTCATTTAAGGGGGAATTTGTTTAGCTGAGACACAAAGAACACTATAATTTGGTTGCATTACACGAAACTCCTGTACAGCAAAGCACACCATAAAAATGAAAACGTAAGTTACGGATTAGAAAAAGACGTGATGAATGCGTGCAGAGGATCATGGTTTAGTGTGGAATTATGCGTTCCCCACAGTTGCCACGGAAGAGGTCACAATGGTGCACGACCTTTCCACTGCCCCCGGCTGGACCGCAGGATGGCCTGGGGCGCCTCAGCCTCCCCTGACTGCCTGGGTGGCCCAGCCTACTGATGGGGGAAGGGCACATGAGGGAAGCTTGGACTTGGGGAACATGAATCTGCTTCCCCGTTCTGCTTCTACTAGACCACGAGACCCTGGGGAATTGACTTAGTGCCCCTAAGCTTTTTCACCTACAAAGAGGGTTTAAGACTATTTGATTGGGCTGATGGTTGCAAAACGTTAAAGCATACAATATCTACAAAGAATCTAGCATACCCAGAGGGCTCGGTTGCCACTCCTGTGTTGGTGTCACCGAGGACTTGACAGGCACCGGGTGATGAGGGCACAGACGTGGACACACTCAGTGTGGGGACAGGCGTGGAAACACGCAGTGCATGCCTGTGAGCCCGCCTTCTGCTAGTGGGCGGTACTCGGAGCCCAGGAGGACAGGAAATGTCTGAAAGACTGAATACCTCCCTTGTAGGAGAGAAACCCCGGGGGGAGCCTGCCTGCTCTCTCTCTCTCACTGTTAGAGCGAGGCCGGTAGGTTGGTGCACAGAACGCCGGTGACCCCGCAGGGCCGTGCCAAGCCGGGGGTGCAGAGACGCACGGACGCACGGCCCCCAGGAGCTCGCGCGCAGCTCGGAGTCATAGTCACCAAACTATTGTCCTGACAATCAATCCGAAAGTTTCCTTTTGCTCTTTGCATACTTTCATAAAACTCTAAGAGGACCTGGGGGGCCCTGATCTGGGGCCTATTGATAGCAAGATACACTGGGCTGCTCAGAGATAGGGGAACATCTCAGAGTCACTTGCTGTCCTTTTGCTTTGATCAGGTGTCTTGGAGTTCAAGGGACTCCAGCCTTCACTGGTCCTGTAGCATGCAGACATAAAATGAGCAGGGGAGAGAGCTGATGGCTTACCCAGATGGTAAAGTAGAGCGTCCGGGAGTCAGCAAGCTCCAAAGACCGATGCTGTCCTTGCCCGCCGGACTGACCTGCCCCCGGGCGACAAAGCATCAGCCGGCAGAGGAGCCTGGAGCCCATGGCACGGCTGACGTGGGCAGCACTGTGCCTCTTGTGCTCAGGGTTCTGATCCTCTTGGGTAAGGGCTGGGCTCTCGGGTTCCCTTTTCCTGGCCGGAAGATTATTCTGAGATGGCACTGCCCTGTTGGCATTACCCCAAAGACAGTGCGGCTCCGAACCCCAGACTCCCCTCCCGTCTGCAGGCAGGAGGGCTGGCCTCGGGCGAGGTCCAGGGCCACAGAGCTGCCCAGATGTGTCTCGGAGGCCAGCCTTCTCTCCGCACGTGCCCACCGCTCCGCCCCTTCGCCACCACGAGGATCCCGCCCTCCCCGCCCCACGTCTAATTGTGCGGGAGCTCCCCCCGCCAGTGCACTGGCTGGGGCGAGGGGCTGTCCCCCAATCCCCTCTCGGATGTTAGGTTCACACCAAGCTTCGTCATTACGTTTTCCTTTCCCCGGCAGCACACCCAGCCCCCGTCCTGAGTGGCCGGTGCTGCACGATCACCAAGATTCAGTCCATCCGATCAGATCCAAAGGGGCCTGGGTTGCTTACAGAGTGCAGATTCCCCGGAAACCATGCCAGGACTTTATCGGCTTAAGCACAGGCTTAGCCAACCCGGGATTTCCCGCCCTCAAGCCCAGACCAGGTGTCAAGTTCTGGATAGTTTAAGTGTAGCCCTCCAGACCCACCCTGTCCCGAGAGGCTAACCTCTAGGGATGATTTTAACTGGGGTCCTTGTTCCTTTACCTTGCAGTGGAGTGTAGCTCGCGGGAGAAATGGCAGGAGCAAGGAGGCGGGGTCGCCAACTGTCCTGATTTGCAAGATTTGTTCCCTCAGCTTCCTTCTCCAGGCTAGGTTTCACAGTCCCTACTTTTCCCTGCCCAAGGCCACAGCACCAACAGGCAGCAGTGTCCCTTAGCTACAGTGCCCGCGTGCCCAGGGACCCACACTTATCCTCTCAGGCCAGTTATCTTCAGGGAACAAGCGCCTCGGCTTTTGCTAGCCGGAGGATGCTTCCTCCCTTCCCTGCCTCCCGGCTTCCCTTTCCCTGCCACACCTGTGTACTCCTAGACACAGCAAGGGAAAATGAGACATGGAGACTGTATTTTGATTTAAAAAAAGGAACAAAAGCCCAAACATTCTGCAATTAGCAGTAACAGAAGTTCTAACATTCTGCAATTAACAGTAACAAAAGCCCTAACAGTCTGCAATTGGCATTGCTGAGATAGTCAGCAGAAGTGTAGAGAGATAGGAATGTGAAAATAAACAGTGTGACTTGGGGACAAAGAATCCAAAGAAGATGCAGGGAAGAATGGCTATACTCCTTACCTCCTGTCACCTAGCGAAGTTCAAAGCAGGGCAGTTTCCTCGCCTCCGTGGTGGGCAACACGATGTTTCCTGCAGATCCGTCTTCAGGACCCTCACTCTATCTGTCCCCCCCTCCCCGCCCCCCCAGGGGTCATGCCCCTCACCGTGCACTGCCCTTGGCTGCAACAATCTCCTTTGATTTCAGCAGCAAGAAGGGAAACAGGTAAATTTCAGGGTGAGTGAGAAAAGTTTTAAATATTAGAAATAGTTTAAATGTTTGAAAGCTAACAAGAGCACTGGAATCTCAAAGCAGGGATGTAAAGGCAGGTAAGGTTAGTAACCATCAGTTTATCGTGATGCTAGTTGGTGTAGGCATGTGGCTCATTCTGACGGGCTCGGCCGTTGCCGTGAACGAGAGACATCAATGCACTCCTTCTGGCTTGGTTTCTGCAGTGTAATGGCAGCCTCAGATCATGGTGAAAGAATGAAGATGGTTTGTAAGGCTGTGTCAAAAGAATGTAAAATCGGGGCGCCTGGGTGGCTCAGTGAGTTAAGCCTCTGCCCTTCGGCTCAGGTCATGATCTCAGGGTCCTGGGATCGAGCCCCGCATCGGGCTCTCTGCTCAGCAGGGAGCCTGCTTCCCCCTCTCTCTCTGTCTGCCTCTCTGCCTACTTGTGATCTCTCTCTCTCTGTCAAATAAATAAATAAAATCTTAAAAAAAATGTAAAATCACTGAATCTACCCTTGTGCGAGCTTATGAGAATTTGGAAGGACCTTAGGGAAGAGGAAGAAATAATGTTTACCAATGGATAGGAGATCCCAACAGGGTCAAGGAACAGGCGGTGGGGATAGGAAGGTTGGGGCAGAGTGGAATGATTAGTTTGTGATTTTGGAGGTGGAGCATTTTTAGCCGATGACCACGAGCAAGGAACGGGGCAGCCACAGGAGAGCAGAGCAAGAACTAGAAAAGAAAGACTCATCTTGGGGGCGGGCAAACATGCTTTAGAAAGGATGCAAAAGACACGAAATGTAGAAGAAAAAAATGATAAATGAGACTTCACAGATTAAACTTCAGCTCATCCAAAGGCAACATAAGGAAAGCTCATAAGCAAACCACCGTGGGAAGAGACTCAGCATATTTAATGGCCCAAAGACTCCGGAAATAAGTGCATTTAGCGACAATTACTTGTACAAGAATGTTCAGAGCAGCTTTACCATAATAGTTGAGGCCTGGTACAACCCCAATATCCATCCACAGGTGAATGGATAAACCACTCCCGGTATATTTGTGCAGTGGAATACCACACAGTCATAAGAAAGAATAAACTGCTGATAAACCCAACAACATGAGTACCTTTCAAATATATTAATTTTTGAGAAAAAGAAATCAAATAAACAAGAGCGTTGACTATATGGTTCCATTAAATGAATGTCAAGCTCAGAACTGTCAAAAAGATGAGTTTTTTGGAAATAATAGAGGAAGCCCACTTCAGGACACGCAGACTCCGTAGCAAGCTCCGGGAGAGCCCATGGTTTGGGGCGGGCTATTCTCATGGGCAGGGGATGGAGACAGGAGAGAGCTCAGTTAGGTCAGTTAAAATCGAATACACAGGGAGACCAGCTTTGAAAATACAGACAAAACCCATCTAGTCAGACTAACAAAGCTTAATTCAGCTTATTTTGCAAGACCAACACGACCTGGGTCATTTCTTGTTTATGCCTCTGGAAATCCTAAGCACAAATTTTCCAAGAGCGATATGAGGTAACCCCTGATCGACTCCCTGTTATTTAAGAAAATTCCAACACTGTCAGTTTTCTGACTCAGGCATTTTATGGGAAATGAATCTCTCAGTCCTTACGTTTTGTTTTTCTGAGGGCACATGCATGAGATTTTCCATTTTATATCCTCCTGGTTCCATTTTACATTGAAATTCTTTCCCAAGAAATTCAAGTATAGACAAAACCGTGGTGATAAAAATCAGAAAAGTGCTTAGCTCTGGGAAAGAAATTGATTGGAAATGCGCACAAGGAAACTTTCTTGGGTGATGGAAATGTTCTTTATCTTGATTTTGGTCATGGTTGCACCAGTGTAGACATTCATCAAAATTTACCAAGCTGTCTATGTATCATGCATTAATTTGAGTTTTTTTACTCTCTATTAATTATACTTTAATAAGCTATTACTTAAGCATAAGTCAGTGAATTTCCTAAAAGATGGGAGATATACATAATTTTATGCTTGCATTCCACGTAGTCCAATTGGGAAATGAACTACACACAAATAAAAGAAGACAAGGACACTCACATACATGAAATACTGAGAAATGTGAGACGTTCCTGGAGACTGAAACATAGAGCACCCAAATTTGGCATCGATATAAACTAGACTAACAAGTTTGCTAAGAAATAGCTGAGGATCAATGGGTGAGTTTTTGAGCATCAAAAACTTCAAAAAAAAAAAATCCTCCAATACTTTAGAGATTATTCTATGAATCCCGAACTGCTGTAAACTCCATGGTTTGGCAAATTGGTCATTTATCAGTTTCACCATTCAGCATCTCATTAGGCTTTCAGCAGCTTGGCCGATCTGTGATTGATTATCTTGCCAGGCAAGCAGCCCGCACCCCTCTCTGCAGGCAGGTGCTGGGTGAACTAGTAGCGCCCTCACCGGCTCAGGGGCGTACAAGGGGAGCACGTGACCAGGGCTGTGCTGCTCATGGGGTTTGCACTTCCTGTAAAATCCGACTATGGATGCCCAGTCTTGGAGGTAATGGATCTGCGATGCTAGGCAGTGTTGCTTTTGGGTTCGGACTCTAGGTGTAAGGAACCAAGGAGGGAAATGGGCTGTGGGGAGAATGAAATTATTGCCCAATATCATTTAGTAATGTTTTATAAGGAAAAACCTGAGGAGCTCATGGATTTCACACCAAGCCAGAGGGATGGTGAGAAATCGGTCCCTTCCTGAATCCACCCGCCAGAGCCTCAGCAGACTCAAACCACTGCCCTACAACCACAGGTAGAGACTTAGTTTGTAGTCTCTTTGGTTGTAATGCTGCTGTTTGAGGCATCTAATAGCATTTCCCTAAGTGGCTTGTTTACTTGTGTGTTTTATAACTTGTTATTAAGAGCTTTTTTTTTTTTTTCCTCCAGAGAATTTTTGCAGAGTATTCAATGGCTTTGACCCCAAGGCAACTTTCTGTAAAAGTTTTAGATCTGGAAAATCCCAGAGCATTCAGGGAGTTTAAAGCTGCTTAGCAGCTTTCTGCTTTGTTCCTGTTCATTGAAAAGAAAGCGAAATATTAATTTCATGTTAGATGCTACTTGATCCTCTGTTTTACTTAATTACCAGAATATTCCAGATTGCACGAAATAACATTAGGTGCTCTGCCCCTCGTACAACGATGGAGCACAGCTCACACTGAGGGTCGTCCTGCTCAGGGACCCCCAGCCTGAGGTTCCATTGCTAGGAAGTCGGGTGAAAGCCTCAGTAAGGGCAGTTTTTCCCCATCGTGAGGCGGGGCCTCAGAAAGGAGTCTCTTCCATGCTTGTGGCTGAGCTTTTTGGGCAGAGGGCAGCTGGCTGAGCAGCGCTGTGGCTCACTGCTGGCACAGAGGTACACAGAGGTCTGGTTGGTGCCGGCAGACTCCAAAGTCAGGGGGAAATGCTTCTGCTCATTTCGGGAGACACTGTATCCTTCTGCGACATCCCCTTTGGCGATGCTTCTGGTACCACTTGAATAATGGATCAGCCTCAGCCCCCATCCTGGGTCTTGTCGATACCAGAACATTGCAAAATGGTTCATATCCTGAGAACACTCCAGGGTCATATTGGTTCCTGTTCGTATAATACCGTATCTTGGCGTCTGGGTGATGGCGGCATCCACGGGACCTGTTGGAGAGGCAGACAGAGGGGAAGGCAAGGCTTAAGGAGTAACCTGCAACTGCAAAAGAAAGGGAAAGATCTGGAGCTGGGACTTTGCGAAACCTTGGCACAGATTTCCAGCTGAGCCCAGAGCTCACCTGCTCCCAGGAGACAAAGAGTCACACAAAAGAGGTTGAGGCTCATGGCAGAGGTAGGGCAAGAAAGGGGCTGTCCCAGCTAAATGCTCTTCTCCGCAGGACCCAGAAAGGGAGCTTGGAAGCCGTTCTCCAATGGTCAAATGAGTCTCCCTGGGATGTCCACTGCCTCCCGCCCCTGCAGGCGGCCTGGCCCAGGGTCCCTCCTGACTCAGCTCAGGCGGGGTCAGCTGCTCCTCTCCTAGACATTGTTTAGCAAGGCCTGCAGGGGACGTGGGGGTGTGGCTGCGGTGCACTGAGTTTAGGGTACACCCCACCCCCTCGTTTCCCATATTCCTCTGAGACACTTGCTCCTCTGCATCTGCCCCTGGCGTCAAGGCTGCCTTGCCCAAATCCTTCCAACTGTGGGGCTCATTACAGTTTCGAGGGACCTCCCACCTCTTCCATAGCTGTAGGGAGCAGAGCAAAAACTGAAAACGTCTTCCACCTCTGCTTAATATTGGATGGACGCCTAAGTTTTTTCTTAACCCTTTCCTTTCCTTGGCTGCTCTCCCAGACTTCCCTCAGAGCCCTTTTGATGTCGGTGGCCTCACAGTGCCATCTTGTGGCCGGTGACTGCACCGTCACCGTTGCTGCTTCTGCAATGGCCCAAGGGATTCTGGGAAGTGTCTGCAGAGTCAGCAGGGAGAATATCCCCGAAGTTGCGTCCTGCACCTTTTATGCCCAACTTCCTGAAACCCTAATCCCAACACCAATGCCTAACCCTGACTCGATTCCTTTGAGTTACCGAGATTAATCTCCCACCCTCCTTCTATTAAACTATCACACATCTGGTAGGTAAGCCTAAATGAAATCTCCCTTAAAGCTGTCTCCTGAAAGGGAGAAGGACAGAATGGGAGGAATGGAAGAAAATAATATTTAGTCTAAAATAGGAAGAAAAATGCAGAAGATTGAAGTGTAAGGAGGTTCTTTTATCTCTGTTACTAGAAGTAAACAAAAATGCCCCCTTCCACCACCAAAGGGCAATCAATGGTACCTCCAAAATACAGATTCGCGGGAGACTAGGAATACAATGAGATTACCTTCAAGACGGGGTCCAGTGTGTGTCAATAAAAAGTAAAATTGGAATATAAGAAAAAGAGAAGACATAAGATTATAAGCAATCAAGGAGGATGCAATATCTAATGGGAAAAATAAGGATGGATGGAATTAAAATCAGCAAAGGATAGTCTACTACTAAATGGATAGCTCGTACAATGTACATCTACTCATTTAGGTGCAGGGGGTGAAGATAATATTATAGGGAAGCTGAACCTACCAGGTCATGTGGAGAAAGGTGGCAAAATTGGAGACAGGGTCTAGGGAGGAAGTCCCTGGAATGCCATCCAAGAATAAGGAACTCCTAACTGTGCCCTAGCCTTCCTCACTCCCACAGACACAGGGCAGCAGAGCAAAGAGTGCTTTGCTGATAACGCAATTAAAATAAGACCAGGGGCGCCTGGGTGGCTCAGTCGGTTAAGCGTCTGACTCTTGATTTTGGCTCAGGTCATGATCACAGGTCGTGGGGTCAAGCCCTGCTTCGGGTTCCACACTAGGAGTGGAGCTTGCTCAACATTCTCTCTCTCCCTCTCTTAAAATAAATAAATAAATAGGAAAAAAAAAACAAAATAAGACCAGGAAAACTCCCTTCCAAGGACAATCATTCTCTGGGGAAAAGAACTTTGGTGTCCTGAGCTACCACAATTTCTGAGTAGATTTGGGGTGACTGTGACCCCCTTACCAGCTATGCGAGGCTTGGGACACCTCCATGGTCTCTGAGTCTGTGACATTCTGTCCCAGTCCAGGAGTCCTGGGCTATCTCTTCAGGACACCCAGAAGCCTACGATCCATGATCCTATGAACGCAGGGCATGGCTTTAGATTTCATAGACCCAATCCACAGCTTCACCCGCAGGTCAGGGGAAGATGTTATTACTGCGCAATTATTTGTATTTATAACAGCTAACGATGTAACAATACATAATGTAGCAAATAAAAGAAGTAAAAAGGAATAGGGGCATTATTATAAAGAAAATATCCTGTCTCCGCGAATCAAAGAATTCAAGGAAATGATTTCAACTCAGAAGGCTAGGGTATGGAAGAAAACACAGCATCTCTAGAAATCTCAGAGTCAGGGCATCAGGGTGAGACTGGGGAAGCCCGTTCACTCTGCAGGCTCATCGCCAGGACCCACAGCCCTGGAGAAATGACAACAAACAGAGACAGGGAGCCGCCCCAACGGGGCAGAGGAAGTGACGTCTTATCGTTGTTAGGGGCTGATCCCTCCACCACGAGAGCAGTGAGGACAGGCTGCTACTCTGTGGTTGAAAGTTTCCAATGTTTCAGGGACAGGAGAGGCTTGAGAGGAAAGAATGTGCCCGAGAAGGTGGTCAGGAACTTTCCAGATGCGAGCCACAAATCTGCGCAGAGGAGGAGGTGTGCCCGCTGACAGAAGCCTCAGGTCCCGTAGCAGACCCCTTGTGTCCCGGACCATCAGTCCCGGGCTTGGAGCCGTACGCTGGCTCTGGGACTCCTAGAGCCCGAGGAGCCAGAACGGTTTCATCCACCAACGTTTATATTCATTTCGGGACTTTATCTAGAGTGTCTTTCTACCCAAAGGACAGCTGATGTCCAAATCTCCTTCTTTCCATCGGGGAATGAAGAGCAAAGGGAAGACAGTTTAGGGGCTCCAGCTGCGGCAAGGGGAGAGGAGTCTGAGGTTTGTGAAAGAGGAAGGAGGTGACTGTGTCCCACTGTGGTGGGGCCGCCGGCACAGAGGTACACAGCCGCGTCCCCCTGCTCCGCGCGCTGGACCCGCAGAGTGGACCGGGTCCCCTCAGGCCTCGTGGCAGAGAACCGATCATTCGTCATCCCTGATTTGTCCACTGCCTCACGGTTTTGGAAGGAAACCAAAAACTCCGGGCCTTTCCCCACGGTCTGTCGGTACCAGTAAAGGCCAACATGACCCGAAATGGGATCACAGCTGAGAGCTACATCCTGGCCCCTCTTTGTGACCCTGTGCCTGGGGAACTGGGAGACTCGGGCTCCCGCGTGACCTGTGGAGACAGAAGTCGGGCAC
>JAPYYM010000887.1:0-14156 GCA_028534135.1 Potos flavus
TTAAAAAAAAAAATGATTTTATTTATTTATTTGACAGAGAGAGAGAGATCACAAGTAGGCAGAGAGGCAGGCGGGGGGGGGGGGGAAGCAGGCTCCCCACTGAGCAGAGAGCCCGATGCGGGGCTTGATCCCAGGACCCTAAGATCAGGACCTGAGCCACCTGAGCTGAAGGCAGAGGCTTTAACCCACTGAGCTACCCACGCGCCCCAGAATTGAAGATTCTTGAGATGTGTAATCTTGCTAAAGAAACTGATCTAGACTGATGTCGTTCTACATTGAAGAGGATAATAAAGTCGTACATTCTGGAGAGAACATAATGTGTTTAGTTCCTTACCTGTAAATGAGAATAAATGTTTGGAATTAAAATAAATCTTATTTTTCAACTATGAAATATTTTGTAAGACTAGAACTTCACAAATGAATTTCTTCACCATTGATCTGCCTTACTGACTTACTAGAATAACTTACAAATGAATATTGGAACTACAGTCTCTATGTAGCTGTCACAATACTACTTCTGACACTGAATGCAGTGGTTGGCTTTTGCTTACAAATAATAATATTCTATATAATAGGATTATATTGCTAAGGTGCACCATGGGGAATTATTCCTTAAGGCCATCATGGAAATGTTAGGAAATCCAGGCATTTATTCATTATGAATTACATAGTTGATCATTTTATTGACAGATATGGCCAGCTGAGTGGAATTATTGATGATATCATGTGGTTAGCTATTCAGTAGCAGCTGATAGTTTTTTTAGAATCTAGTGTTTTCATTTCATTCTGTTCCCATATGAAACCACACAAACTTCCTAATGTGTCAGGCTCGTGTAGTATTATCTGCCAGAAATGTCATTGATTCTAAAAATGGGTTTGCTGACTGTCTTTTAGGACTTCCACTATTATTTCCTTATAGAATAAGAGAATCTTGTTTCTAAAATTATCTAGAAGTACACATTATTGACTCAATACAGAGTGAATATATCTTTGTTAATGACAATATGTAGTTTCTAGATACCGCTATATATATTTTTTCTTTTAAAATTTTCTTTTGGGCACCTGGGTGGCTCAGTTGGTTAAGTGTCTGCCTTTGGCTCAGGTCATGATTCCAGGGTCCTGGGATCGAGTCCCATGTCGGGCTCCCTGTTACATGGGGAGCCTGCTTCTGCCTCTGCCTCTCTCTCTCTCACACACATAAATAAATGAATAAAATCTTAAATTTTTTTTTCTTTTTTGGGGGGTGGGAGGGACAACTGGTACTTTGTTTTGGATTTAATATAGCCATACTTGCATATCATGAGTAAGGATGTCAAGATAGCAAAGGTCCTAGTTTTCTCAAATCCAAAATAAGACTTCTTTCACTCTCATGTCTTTATAAACTCTTATTTTCTATTCATATTCCATGCTCCCATTTGGTGATTGTATTAGTTTCCTATTGCTGCTGTAACAGATTACCACAAATTTAGTGGCTTAAAACACCAACTAAAACAGAGATTATCAGAGTGGATCAAGAGACAAGACCCAACTAAATATTGTCAATGTGAAACCTACTTTATATATAAAGACACATAGAGATTAAAAATGATGGAGAAAGATATCATTCATTCTAACACTAACCCAAAGTAGGAGTAGCTTGTATTAATTTGAACAGAGCCAACTTCAGACCAAGGAAAGTTATCAGGGATAAAGAGGGGCATTATATATTGATAAGGTGGCAATTCTCCAAGAAGACATAACAATCATTAACGTGTGTGTCTAACAATAGAGGATCAAAATACATGAGGCAAAAACTGATAGAACTGCAAGGATATATAGATGAATCCACTGATAGTTGCAGATTTCAGCAACTCTATCAGAAATGGACAGATCCAGTAGGCAGAAAATCAACAAGGACATGGTTGAACTCACCAACTCCATCAGTCAACTGGACAAATGGGACATCTATAGCCTACTTCATATAACAATATAATATACATTCTTCTTAAGCTCTCATGGAACATTCATCAAAATAGACCACATTTAGGGACAAAAAACACCTTATCAAATTTAAAAGAACAGAAATCATACAATGTCTGCTCTCAAACCACAATGAAACTAGAAATCAATAAGAGCTGGAAAATTCCAAAATATTAAGAGATTAAACAACATCTAAGTAACACAGTGCAAGAAGAACTCCCAAAAGAAATTTTAAAATATTTTGAGCTAAATGAAAACACAACTTTGCCAAAAGTTGTGGGATACAGTGAAAGCAGCACTTAGAGGGAAATCTATAGCGTGGAATGCATATATTGGAAAAGAAGAAAGATCTAAAATCAATCATCTAAGCTTCCATGTTAGGAAATTAGAAAAAAAAAAAGCTAATTAAATCCAAAGTAGACAGAAGAAAGAAGTAATAAAAATTAGAACAGAAGTCAATGAAATTGAAAACAGGAAATTACTTGAGAAAATCAATGAAACCAAAAGCTGATTCTTTGCAAAGATCAACAAAATTGCTAAGACTCAAACCTGGCTAACTAATTAAAAAGAGAGGAGATGGATTTTTAATATCAGAAATGAAAGAGGGGAACTTCCTCAACTTGATAAAGACTATCTACAAAAAACCTACTGTTAACATCATATTAATGGTGAGAAATTTGAAGCTTTCCTCTTCAGATCAGGAAAAAGGCAAGAATGTCCCCTCTCACCACTGCTTTTTTAACATTGCACTGGAAGCCCTAGTTAATGCAATCAAACAAGAGAGGGAACTAAAAGCATACAGATTGGGGAGGAAGAAATAAAATTGTTTGTTCCAGATGACATGATCATCTATGTAGAAAACGTGAAAGCATCTACCAAAAAACCCCCAAAACAAAACCAAAAACTACTGGAACTAATTAGCAATTGTAGCAGAGATGCAGGACAGAAGTTAATACATAAAAGGCAATTGCATTTCTATATACCAGCAATGAACAAAGGGAATTCGAAATTTAAAACACTACTATTTATATGAGCACTACAATTTATATTAGCAAAATGAAAGAAATAGGTACTAATCTAACAAAATACATACGAGATCCATATGAGGAAAACAACAAAACTCCGATGAAAGAAATCAAAAAACTAAATGGAAAGATATCCTATATTCATGGATAGGAAGACTCCATATTGTCTGGATGTCAGTTCTTCCCAGCTTGCTCTACAGATTCGGTGCAATCCCAATCAAAATCCTAGCAAGTTATTTTGTGGATATTGGCAAACTGTTTTTTTTCTTTTTTTAAGATTTTATTTATTTGACAGCACAAGCAAGGAGAGCAGCAGGCAGAGGGAGAAGGAGAAGCAGGCTCCCCACTGAGCAAGGAGCCCGACATGGGGCTTGATCCCAGACATGACCAGAGCTGAAGGCAGACGCTTAACCATCTGAGCCACCCAGGTGCCCCTGGCAAACTGATTCTAAAGTTTATATGGAGAGGCTTCTGGTGGCAGGGTCTGTGGAAGCGGGGGCAGGTGCTGTGTCCAGCCGTGAAGGTGGCAAGAAGGAGCCCCTGAAGCAACCCAAGAAGCAGGCCAAGCAGATGGATGAGGAAGATACGGTATTCAAGCAGAAACAGAAAGAGGAGAAGAGACCCGAGGAGCTAGAAGTGAAAGCCGTGGGGGAGGGCCCCCCTGGCCACAGGTTGAATTAAGAAATCTGACAAAAAAGGTAAGCTGTTCCTAGTGTCTGAGACAATGGTGATCCTTAATTCCATTCCTGTTTAAACATCTGGATTCCCTGTCATAGTATCTGTTGCCACCTAGAGCTAGAATGAAGCGTTGTCTTAGATCCTGTTGTACATTTAAGAATAAACTTTTGTAAAAAAAAAAAAAAAAAAATCAGTCATCAAAAAAATAAAGTTTATATGGAGAGGCAAAAGACCCAGAATAGCCTACACAGTATTGAAAAACAAAGTAGGAGGATTGACACTACCCGACTTCAAGACTTGGTATAAAGCTACAGTAATAGAGACAGTGAGAATTGGCAAAAGAATAGACAGTACAGAATAGACAGAATACAGAGCCCAGAAATAAACCTACGTATAGTCGGCTGATCTTATTTATTTTATAGACTTTACTTATTTACTTGAGAGAGGGGGAGAGGGCATGAGTGGAGGGAGGGGCAGAGGGAGAGGGAGAAGCAGACTCCCTGCTGAGTACGGATCCCAACTCAGGTGCTTGATCCTAGAACCCTGAGATCATGACCTGAACCTAAGGCTGATGCTTAATTGACTGAGCCACCCAGATGCCCCTAGTCAACTGACTTTAGACCAAGGAGCAAAGGCAATACATTGGAGCAAAGATAATCTATTCAACAAATGACACTGGGACAACTGGATATCCATATACAAAAGAATGAAGTTGGGTCCCTCTTTTTTTTTTTTTTTTTTTTACGATTTTATTTATTTATTTGTCAGAGAGAGCGGGGGGAGCAGCAGAGGGAGAGGGAGAAGCAGACTCTCTGCTGAGCAGGGAGCCCGACTCGGGACTTGATCCTGGGACCCCAGGACCATAACCTGAGCTGAAGGCAGATGCCCCAATGACTGAGCCACCCAGGCACCTGGATCCCCTGTCTTAAACAATATACAAGGATTAATTCAAAATGGCCCAGGGGCCTAAATGTAGGAGCTGAAGTTAAAAAACTCTGAAGAAAGTATAGGGTGCTGGTCTGGCCTGACTTGAGGGAAGTCAGCAGTCAGGCATGATGGCAGAGGCTGGGCCACGGGTGCCAATGCACCTAGGCACCCCAAGACAGCTCAGACAGCTCTAGAAGAGCTTGGGACTTCTTACCACCAAGTTCATGTCACTTCTGCAGGAGGCCATGCTTGACCTCAAGCTGGTAGCTACAGCCTGCCTGTGCACCAGGTGTATGATATTACCGATGTACTGGAAGGTACGTGGCTGATCCAGAAAAATCTAAGAATAGCATCCAGTGGCAGTGTGTGGGGCCTGGCTGTAATACCCTGGAAATTGTGTAAAAGCATGAAAGCTGATTGAGCTCAAGACAGATATCCAGGACCTGTAGTAGCAGGAGCAAGAACTGGACAAGCACAGGATGGGTGCAGCAGAGCAACTGGAGAGTCACAGAGGACAGTGCAGAACAGCGGCTTGGCCTCCATCACTCATGAGAACATCTGCAGATGCTTTGCTGGACATCCTTCTTTCAGGCAGGCACACCTCCAGATGCCCACCCCAGAGGGTCTCAGTGGGCAGAAGGACCGGATTCAGGTACCAGATGCACCTGAAAAATGTGAGTGGCCCCACTAAGGTGCTGCTGAACAAGGAGGCATGGAGCTCATTGCCCGTGGTGGTGCCAGGGCTGCCACCCGAAGATCTGTTCCCGACCCCCCCCTTGCTGTGTCTATCCCTCCACCTCTGCCCAAGACTGCCCTGACCTAGCACCAAGATGCCTCACACCCAAATAGCACTCGGGGGCCACTCTCGCCCCTGTTCCTAGCAGCACTGAAGCCTAGCGGGTGGCTGGTCCAACAGCTGAGATCACAATGAGTGGTGGTCCTGAAACTGGTATCAAGGACAATGGTGAACCCAGGTCCCTCCCGCTGGGCTCTACAGCACTAGACACCAGCCACTGAAATCCTCTGCCCCTCTGGACGACAGCAGCAGCAGCAGCAGCAGCAGCAGCAGCAGCAGCAGCAGCAGCAATAGCTCACCTGGACCCAACCCTTCTACTTCCTTTGAGTCCATCAAGGCAGACCCTACAGGAGTTCTGGAACTTCCTGAGGAGCTGTCAGAAATCTTCAGTCCCACATGAGAGTGCATGAGCTTCAGAGCTGCTGAAAGAGCTGATGTCCTCAGAAGTGTTTGCCCCCTCCTCTACCTTTCTTCACCCCCTGGAGACCACCATTACATCTACAATTTGGACAAGAGTAAAGTTGTCTGTGATGTGACTGTTCTCAACCTTGACCGACAAAGACATGCCCTAAGTGGCTGAGACAGAGACTGTCTGACCTGGGGGCTGCCTGGAGTCCTCCCCCAGTCCTACTTCTTCATAGCTTGAGAGCCACAGACTCCTGGCTTCCTCATCCTTCCCTCAGTGCAGAGTTCTGGCCACAGTTCCCACTCCTGCACCAGCATCTGTACTGTGCTAGGAGAGCAGAGAATGGAGGCTCAGCCCTGCCCACTGTGGAGCCAGTGTTTGCTTCTTTTTCTCTGGGGCCTTCTTGCTCTTCCCCAGCCCTCCCAGAACCCAGGCTCGACTGCCACTCAGTGGCACAGAACCGAATACCCACCATCTTGTCCAGCCCCACTGCTCTGTTCCTGTCAGATCCTCCCACTCTCAGGAGGCAATCCTGGGGGTGGAACTGGGTATTTGCTGCACCACCTTTAGCGTTCACTTCTCTCCATCCTCTGACTCTACAGCTCCTCCTAGACTTTTTCAAATGCGTTTTCTGCTGGGTCCTTAGCCCTGAGAATCTATGAGTGCTGTTGGTGGTAGGTGCTAACAGGAAGGAACAGAAAAGTCTTTACCAGGAAGCTGGGTCAATGCCTCAGGATTGGCCCAACCTCGCCCTGCCCCATAGCTCTCCCTGTTGTTCATTCATTTACCCCCATTTAGAGCCATTTGTAGAGATGTAGGAAGAGTTGCAGTAATGAATGGATTCCTATATAAAATTATGTTTATACTTTTTTCAGCAAAAGAAAATTGGAACATTCGTACAATGTCCAAGTGAATAAAGACCAGGTCTAAGACCAAAAAAGAAAAGAAAAGAAAAGAAAGAAAGAAAGAAAATAAAGGTGTAAATCTTTATCATCTTGGATTAGGAAATGGATTCTTAGATATGACAGAGTACAAAGCAACTAAAGAAAAAAATGGATAAACTGGACTTCATCAAAATTGAAAACTATTTTGCTTCAAAGGGCACTGTCTAGAAAACGAAAAGACACTCGATGGGAGAAAATATTTACAAATTGTATATCAGAAAAGCATCTCATGTCTAGAATGTATAAAGAACTTTTGTATACTCCACAATAAAAAGACAACACAATTTTAAAATTGGGCAAGTAATTTGAATAGACATTTTCCTAACGAAGGTATACATATAAATGGCCAATGAGCCCATGAAAAGATTGCAACATCATTTGCCCTCAAGGAAATGCAAATGAAAACCACTTCACACCCAAGGATGAATTAATAAAAAAGGATGGACAAAATTTAGCAAATTTTGCTAAAGAGTGGAGAAATTGGAACTTGTGGTTGATAGAATAGTGCTGCCTTGGAAAGATGTTTATGTCCTAAACTAAGGGATCTGTGAATATGTTACCTTACTTGGCCAAATGGATTTTGCTCTATGATTAAGTTAAGGATCTTGAGATAGGGGATGATTGCGGATTATTTTGGTGAGCCACATGTATTTACAAGGCTCTTATAAGAGGGAATCAGGAGTATTAGAGTCAGAGAGAACAATGTGACAATAGGAACAGAAGTTCAAGTGATGCCTTTTGAAGATGGAGGAATACCAAGGAATGCAGACAGCTTCTAGAAGTTGGAAAAGGCAAAGAAACAGATTCTCCCCTGGAGCTTCAGGGGGAATGCAGCACTACTGACATATGTTGTTATGTTATGTTATGTTATGTTATGTTATGTTATGTTATGTTATGTTATGTTACGTTACGTTATGTTATGTTATTTCTTTAGAAAACAGAAAAAAAACTTGTTTTAATTTTCCTTTTAAGAAACTACAGCTGTGTACACATTCCTTTCTCACGCTGAGGTTCAATATACAGCATTTATGAAGAACTGCTTAAAAGACAGATAGTGATTCTGTGTCCCATGGCACCACAACTGTATATGTATGTATCATTTTGCTTTGGTCCATTGTAGAGATGTTTCTTAATTCATTAGAAAATCTTCGGAAGAAATGTCTTCCCTTGCCATTGTTTCATCAGCTCTCTTACTCCCTTGGAATCTTCTAGGAGCCTTTCCTTATGGGTGGCATCCTGCAGGACGTTGGCAGTTGTTAGTAATGTTAAGTTAGTAATGTTAGTTAGTTAGTTAGTAAAGTTAGTTAGTAATGTTAAGAATGGGTAGGATTGGGCACCTGGATGGCTCAGTTGGTTAAGTCACTGCCTTTGGCTCAGGTCATGATCCCGGACTCCCAGGATCAAGTGCTGCATCGGGCTCCCAGCTTCTCCCTCTGACCTTCACTCTCATGCTCTCTCTCACTCTCTAAAATAAATAAATAAAATCCTAAAAAAAAAAAAAAAAAAAAAGAATGGGTAGGATTCACAAACTGAGAGATTAGAACCTGTAAATTTCTGTTACACAGGTGAAAATACTATCAGTGAAAATGAAATTTTTCTTGCCCAACTTAATGTACAATGAGCTCGTCATTAAAATATGATTATAGTAATCTGATCTAACGTCATTGAGATTCAGCACAGAAAATTCAGGAAATATAGTACATATAGCATTTTAAGTGTTTTACTTTCATGGTAAACTTAAAAGAACATAAATTTCTCAGAAGGAAGGATTAGTCTATGTCATTGGTGTATCTTTGCAAAACATTTCAACACTACAAACACTAAAAGTTTCAAGATGGGGCACTGGAAATGTTTTACTCTCATAAGAAGAAAGATAATCTGATAGAAAGATGTAGCTATATATTAAGTAAATGATCCTTATTCCTTCATACAGAAAGCATGTTACTGTGACATTCAACATTTTGGGAGATTCCCAGGAGAATTAACATCTGGTCCCTGAATATCTTATTCCGGGTATACACACAGGCGTATCCATCAAGCTGGTACAAGCGGTATTACCTAGAATGTTAATTTCCGGCTAAGAGACAAGGCAAAAATCTGTAACCAAGGCGACGCGGCAATGGGCTAGGCGTCGCCGAGGGGGCGGTCCCAGGAAGTGGCGTCACGCGCAAGTTCCGGTTCCGCCTGTTCCGGAGCACTGGCCTCTCTCGCGGGACTGCGCGGTGCACGTGCGTTCCCCGGGTTCGCGTTGCGGTAGCCATGGACGCCTTGGATCGAGTTGTGTAAGTGCGCTGGGTCCCCTCTCTGGGGGACGTTGGAGAGTGGGACTCCTGTGGTGCGGAGGAGGGACAAAGTCTCCGCTCGGCCTGGCTTCCCCTCGTCCCTCCCACTCTGTCAGTGGAGCCAGCCGTGGGCCTATCTATCCACTAGCCTGGGTGTCCCTCTGTTGGTGCCGCTCGCCGGGAGACGGAGAGCCAGGAAGCCCACTGGTGGGAGCTGCCAGGTGGTAGCATGGAGCCGTTGGTCGCTTTTAGCTTGACCAGTTAGAAACGTCCTGGGCTTTCCAGGAAGTGTGAGGGAATGAGTGGTCACCAACACAAGGCCTCGGAATCTGACAGGTGTAGGTGAGAATCCGGGCTCGTGTGCAGCGCTTTGTGACTGGGCCATATAATCCCCCTAAACCTCAGTGTACTTTGTAAAATAGCGTTCGTAATAATCGTACTTTATAGAATTGTGAGGATTATCGGCGAGAATGTATGTAAAGCCTTTGCTACAGCACGTAGAAATGTTCTTAGCTTTTTCTTTCTCTTGAGGTGATGTTCTAAATGCGTTCAGAAAATATTTATTGACCTCCTAAATAGCTCTGCTGCTGTTTCTTGAGATTTGCCGGGGCTAACATCCAGAAAAGTTCTTCTTTTAGTCATTAATTCAGAGATTTTTGCGCATCTGCTATGTATTCCTCCAGGTATGGGGAATGGAAAGATGAGTAAGACTATGGTCTGATTGGGGGACAAACAGCTGATAAAACATATAAGATGTTATTTATATTAGTTGCAGGCTAGTGAGAAGTGACAAACTACATGGAATATAGAAAACAGAGCACTTTTTCTTTTAGTATAGACATACTAAATATTTCTTGATTTGATTTAACAAATGTGTATCTTTATCAAATAGTAAATGATTGGAAGTTTTATATTGCTTGACATTTTATCTGGAGGAGAATTTTTAAACTCTGCGTGATAAATTGAGTATGTGTATATTCTATTTTACTTTTCCTGACCAAAGTGTCCATAGGACTGACAGGAGGATGGAGGGTCATAGTTACTTAAGAGAGGAGGAATTCTTTCAGTAGATGGCATAGAAGTGTTGGAAAAGCAAGATACAGTGGAAGCAGAAGTGAAGCCCTTTTTCTGAACAGAAATGTATAAAAACATTCTACTCCTGCCGTCACATTAGAAAATCAGAATAATGAATTTGTTTTCCCTTCATATTTTGCAGAGTGATTGATCTAGATGAGTTTTTAAATCTAGCTCATTTTGAAGATTGGCCTACTTGTAAGTTGTGTGACCTTGGCCACATTACCTTCCTAGCCTCAGTTGCTTCATCTGTAAAATGAAGATAATAATTTTATCTGTGTTTTGGGATCTTGGTGAAGATAAGCCTTAATAGAGTGACTCTGTAAAATTGTCAGTCATTATTACCCCCGTTGGTAGCGATAATATCTGACTTCTCAGCTGTGATGTTGGAGTGGGATAGTGTATACTTCCTGGTAGGCATTGTGGTCTTAAACCTGGATGAAAGATGAGGCAATTTGGGGTGTTTTTTTTGTTGTTGTTGTTTTTTAGTATGGAACGCTTCACCAATTTGCGTGTCATCCTTGCGCAGGGGCCATGCTAATCTCTGTATCGTTCCAATTTTAGTATATGGGCTGCCGAAGCGAGCACGAAAGATAAGGCAATTAATAACCTCTCTGTGTTTAGTAACTGCCCACAGATTGATCACTAGTTGGTGCGCAATTCTTTGTGTTAGGGTAAGAGTACTGTTTGCTTTAGACTGAAGAAAAAATAATGGAGTAAAAATAGCAACAGTATTCATTGAGTTTTTTTTTTTAAATAAAGATTTAGAAAAAAAGCAGTAATAAAAGAATGCTGGGGATATTAAAAAAATGAAAGCCTCTTTAAAAAATCAAAAGCTAATAAAATTAACACTTAATTTATAGTAATAAATGAATACCTTTTACTATTTTCTTCCTAAAAAATGAGATTTTGTGTAACGATGCAATCGTAACTGATAAATGTTATGTAATATCTGTTGATTTTTGAGAATTTGCACGTTAGTCAAGTCATGGTTTCCTACTATGAGGAAAACGTTTTAAGTTGTTATGAATTGTGATTTTCTGAACAGAAAGCCCAAAACGAAAAGAGCCAAGAGATTCCTTGAGAAGAGAGAACCAAAACTCAGTGAAAATATTAAAAATGCTATGTTGATTAAAGGAGGAAATGCAAACTCAATGGTGACACAAGTACTTAAAGATGTGGTATGTATATATATATATACACTTATTTTTTAGTTTTTAAAAAAGATTTTGTTTTTAAGTAATCGCTATACCCACTGTGGGGCTCGAATTTACAACCCTGAGATCAAAAGTTGCATGCTCTACTGACTGAACCAGCCAGGCGCCCTGCACACTTATTTTTCAAATGGTATTGAAATTATTTTAGGAAATTTTCCGCATACTAGTTTCGGCTGCTGGAGAAATACATGGATAAGTTTGCCTTAAGAACTGCTAGCCTTAGAGAAAGGCTCGAGTTGGAGGTAATTTGCCTTGGCAAGACACTAACCACTGGTTTTCCTTAAAGCAACTACTGTAGTTCCCTTAGTAAATTTCACTTGGTTTCAATTACTAGAATTTGGTTTACTCCCATTTAAGGAACATACCTAGTTTGTAAAGTGAAATAACTGCATATTACTGTCTATTCCTTCAGTAATACCAAGTACTGTGCTAGATGCTGAGGATTAATAGTTATATAAGACACAACTGTCCCTTCAGGGAGCTTAATGAGGGAGACAGGCATGTAAGGCTTTATAGCATTGTGAATTAAGTGCTGTGCTGGAGGCATGGACAGGGTAGGATGGGAGGCAGGCAGAGCTAAAATCCCATAAGGGTAGCCATGCACAGAGTGGGCTTCCCAGAGGAGACACTTACACTTCATTTTGAAGGAGTTAGAGCAAGTAGGAGGAGAGGAAGAGGAGGAGAAAGTCTTCCAAGGCTGAGGAAAATACTTGTGCAAAAGGGAATGTGAAGGAGCATGATGCATTTGGGGAACTGCAAATAATTGTGGATGGCTAAAGGGGAAATGGGCTCGATGGAGCTAGAACAGACAGGGATCAGATAGTAACATGGAGTTTGAGCTTTGTTCGGAAAGCTCTAAGGAACCATCGAAAGATTGGAGATGACAGACATGATCAGCTCCTTTAATTGGTTTGACCAGAGAACATTGAGAGCAAATATGGGAAACTAATTCAGCCATTGCTGTCAGGCAGGTAATGAGTATGTGGAGTATAGTAGTGCCAGTGAAAATGAGAGATGATCAGAGAGACTAAATGTTGAGGGTAGAAGGGTTTGGGCATGGTTTCTGGGTTGGATTCTTGATGAGTGATAATGCCAATTAGAGAATATACCAGCTGGAGCAGGTTTGGAGAGAGAGGTGGTATGTTCAGTTCAGGACCTGTGATATAAGTGATGACGATAAAAGCTTTATGTTTTTTTCTACCTCTGTAGTCTGATGTTTAGGCCAGTGTGTGGCACATAGTAGATGCTCAGTAAATGTTTAATCAGTGAATGAAAGGCATAGTCTATGGAGATACCTAGTTGGTGGTTGAATAGTTAGGCCTTAAATACAGCAGATAGTTTCTTTGAGTTAAATCAACTAAGTAATTGAATAGATTTTTAAACTTGACTAAACTCTGTGCTTGTTAAGCACAGTAGTTCAGATATCTGAATGTCTAATACATGCTCATCCTTTCTGTCTCAGTGTCATCGTGTTAGTAGGATACTGGCCCTAAATTTAAGTAAGCTCTAAGAATAGCACAATATTACAGGTAATTGTGGTAGTTAACATTCGTATTGATGATTCCTGAGTTGTCGCTGTGGTCATGTGCATACACCAATTCAGGGAAACATTTGGTCAAGAATTATTAAAAGTTTTAGTACTGAAGGGGTGCCTGGCTGGCTCCTTTGGAAGTGCATGTGACTCTTGATCTTGGGGTTGTGAGTTTGAGTCCCATGTTGGCTGTAGAGATTAAAAAAACAAATAAATAAGCTTAAAAAAAAAGTTTTAGTACTTAAAAGATAGGTATTACTGCTGAATTTCCTTTGTTCATCAGCTCTGATTGTTGATGATCATTTTTCTTTTCACTGTTTCCCTCATTTACCCCTTTCCCTAATGCAAGGGAATGCCTTAGATCTTTGTTATTACTTATGGTAGAGCAGAACTGACCATACAGGTAACAAGTGATTATTAGTGAACGAGTGGAAAGAACTAAGAAAAAAATGAAAAGAGGGTTGAATGACAGGAATTTTTTATTTTTTATTTTATTTTTTAAAGATTTTATTTGACAGAGAGATAGAGGGGAGAGCACAAGTAGGCGGAGCGGCAGGTAGAGGGAGAAGCAGGGATCCCGACGTGGGGCTCCATCCCAGGACCCTGGGATCATGACCTGAGCTTAAGGCTGCTGCTTAACTGACTGAGCCACTCAGGTGCCCCGACAGGAATTTTTTAAAGGACTGTGTTTAAACTCCCGACTAGTACTCTGATTATCATCACTGGGACTCTTTCTCTGTGCTCTTATCTCCAGACAACATTATTTCAACTCTGTCAGTCTTTTCTGATAGGATTTATTTTATTATGTTTTCTTTTGCTTTTCTTTCTACTCTCAAATAAATAGTTTGTCTGGAAAGATTGGAATAGGTAGAAATTAAATAAATGAATCATTTAAGTTGGATAGATTTTTGAAAGGGCATAGAAACTTTAGATTAAGAAAGTCCAGTCTAAGTTAGGTTATTAAGCTTATGTTGCAGGTTTTAATAAGTCATTAAAAGGGAGCCAAGCAGGAGACATCAGAATAGGATTCAGCTACCAGGTAATCTTGTATAATGACTGATACAATGCAATTTAATTTTTACATCCGCTTTTCAGAATGTAATTTGTTTTGAAAGCTATAAATTATGTTTTACAGTATGCACTGAAAAAACCATATGGCGTTCTGTATAAAAAGTAAGTAATGACTTATTTTAACTTATATTGTTCTGTTATAAAAGTAACAAACAATTACTTTATGGGAGATTTAGAAAAGTATTTTGTTTAAAAAAAAAATGACAGTTCCTTACATATAGCTGTTAGTACTTTTTTTTTTTTTTT
>JAPYYM010000888.1:0-14156 GCA_028534135.1 Potos flavus
GGCGGGGGCTGGGGGCACGAGGAGCTCAGGGAAAGGGAGAGCAAGGTGGAGGGAGGGGGAGGCGGGAGGGGAGGAAAAACAATGTATAAGAAAGAAAAATAAGCGAAATCATATATAAATTGGCTACTCTTTGATTCAGTATCAACCTAAACCACTTAATTGCACAAAGGGACGTTCGTCATCACACGACGTACAGTCCTGTCCACATCTCAGAGCTTCAGATACTTCCGAGAGAGCCTGAGTCATTTTTATCCTCATCCCAGAGATTCGGCTGAGGCTCAGGCTACACCTGCTCATTGATAACACACCCGGGAGGTTCTAAAGGTGTCCGATGACCGGACGCGGAGGGTGGGGATGTTTCCAGCTCGACCTTCCGTGGTGGCTCTTCAGCCATCAGGTTATGTGCCTAAATAATCTCTCGTGATTTCGGTTCCCATGTTTAATAAAGTACGATATCATCTTCTGCCTTGAAAGGGAAAATGAGATGTCTAAGATTGGAGCAATGATCGGTTCGTGTTTGCAACCCCCTTGCTCCCCAGGGTTGAACTTCGTACAAGTTGGATGCCGTGGGCTCCCTCTACCACGGGGCCAGAATCCCAGGACCGCCTTCTCCGGGGTGACCGATGCTCTCTGTGGATTCACATAAGTCAGGGGGCCGCTAGGCATGTCATTGCCCAATAATCCGAGTGGAGAAGCTGGTGTTTTCCACCATCTACCTACACGGGATTTTAGGGGCAGAGAGCATGGTTGCTGAACGGCAACATTATGTCCGTGACCTGAGGTTTTCACAGCTCCTGTTCCAAAGAGTCCGAACCTACCGGGCACGTCGCTGTGTTCAGTGTTGTGAAAATGTGAGTCTGGCACCAAAGAATCCCAAGAACAAACAGGCACAGATCTGGGAGAAGCGTTCAGAGCAGGGAGAAACGCCCAGCTTTGCCCACCAGGTTGTTTTTTAGTACCCTTCTGGAACCTTCGGTGATCGTCCTCTAGGTCTCTGAACTGATTTCCGTGCAACTGGCTGAGAAATGTGCCTCTCTCTTGGAGAAGGGAGAAGGTTCCAGAGGGTAACTGGAAGAGAGCCTCCGGAGGGGCCGAGTGCCAGAGATGGGAAAACATGAGCTCGCTTGGGGCCCCGGCTCCCCCCGCGTGACCTCCACATTCCACAAACCTGACCTGGGGCCACTTCGTGCCAGAAGATCACCTGAGAACTTTATTGGCCTATTAGTGCAAATACTTCAGAGATAACCGAGTAAGCCTGTACCCCAATTATAATATCCTCTTCTCTAATGAAAGAGTAGTTTAAGCAATCTCGGCCAGAATCAGACCTATCCGTATTACTCCAACCTGTTTCCTGGACTGGGGCTCTGATGATCTTTGTTACCTTTGAGTAAATATGACTTCTTTCCATTACTACGCAAACACCATTGAGTATTCACAATGTTCTGGGACACCCTTTCTGAACCACAGGCTTCGACTTTCTTGAGCCTTCCATTCTTCTCATGAAATAGACATTAAAGATTACTTTTCATCCAAATGAATACCTGTAGCATATGTCCCAGCATCTTGTGAGATCTGGAAAAAGAAAGTAGTGTAATAATTAGCATTGCAAAAATTCTTATTCTCGTTCCTATTTATTAAGCAAATGTTCTTGGAAAGGCCCTTAAATTATAATTTATATGTTGCATATACATACATATATTCTTGGAATTTTACTCAGATTTTTTTCTGCATGATTTTTAATGCCTTAAAATGCTTACATTTGCATTTAGCTACTCTTCTGAAGATTAATAGAACCAGCAAAAATAATCAAATTATGAACAGTTTAAAAATAGGATCTTGAACGTACATGCCCATTTTTTTCCTTTTCATTTTTCACAGCTATCGTTTGGCCCGAAGCCTCAAAGATTTGAGGAAAGGGGAAAAAAATCTAAATTACAAAACAGTTTGTATGTTAGATTTTTATCTCTTCTTTGTTCCTGTAGAGTCCAGACTGTGCTCTGGTCCGCCGTGCCTTAGCGATGGTGCCCATGGCAAAGGGCAGCCTTCGCCGCCCCTCTGCAGAAGGAAGGAGCAGGGACACCCTGCTTCCCAAGGGGTGCCCCCGGTCCCCGTGTGACTACCCCCTGTGGGACAAGGAGCTCTCCCGGACAGAGGAGACAAGTGTGTTTTCTGGTCCATTTGCACCGAGCGAGGTCTTGCTTCTGCCTTCAACCCTTGATGAGAATATCCTACCTTAGTGAGCAAGAACTCATGGTATCCTTCAGCCTGTGTTTGATGATGAATAATCGTACAGTGAGCACAGTCATTCTGAATGTCCCATAAGACAGTATAACGTACAGGGCGGGCTCTCTCTAAGCGCGATCCCTGAGCCAATGCCATCAGTGCAGCCTGGAGAGAGAGTTCAGAGTTCCCTGAAAAGCAATAAATCAGAATTTTGGGGGATGAGAACTGCATTTTAACAAGTCCCTGCTAATTCTGAAGCCACTGGACATGGCTCCACATCACACGGCAGCGTGAGCTTACGCTCCTAGAGCATCAGGAAAATTCGGAGCCAGGAAACAGCGGTATGAGGAGTAGGGGTCGAGACCAAAGCCGCAGCAATCGTGGTGCGGGATACAAGTCCTGTGACTTAGCACCCACTCCTGATAATCAGTGGCAAGCAGTGTAGTGACGGTGGAATGTTTTTTTGTTGTAAAACCAAGGTGCATGTTGACAGGCACCTTAGTGGTTCTCCATAGCGTGGCATCCCTCTGATCGTATGCTGATCATACATTTTCTCTTTGATGGTCATTTCTCTTCTCACCTGGGTACCAAAAGAGCTGTGTGGGAAAGAAGTGGGAAGCGAATGACCCAGGGAGTAGGCAAAGGCATCATGGCATCGAAAGCTCCCACTTGGAATGAGAACGGCTGGATAGGCAACAGCCTCCTCCAATTTCTCATGACTCACCTCTACCTGCACCACTTGAATTGGGCTGAGAACAGCCCCATGATGTCCACAGCACATGGATGCCTGGTCCGGCACAAATCTTAGCTCTTTAGTTATTATCCAAGAGCAGCCTTTAACCCCACTTCCTTCCTGGAGCATGCTTCTCTGTGTTCTCCACGATACTGCGTCTTCACGCCTTTCCTTCTATTTCTCTGGGGCTCCTTCTTCCTCTGTAGTCCGAATCCCAAGTGTGGGAGTTCCTTGATCCTGAACTCTGTGCTCCCCCCTCGCTCCGCCCATCTCCAACTCCACCTGCCTGGTCCAGGCTGCAGCCTTCTGTCATCTGGATTAATGCAATGGTCTCCTAATTACTTCTCCATGCTCCTTGTCTTTACACCATAGTCAGAAATGGCTTTAGACAAAGACTAACTTGGTTGTGTCCTCCTTCCCCTAGAGAGATTGAAGACCTGAGTTCAAGCCCACCCTTGCTTGGGGGCCGCTGGACCTGGTTGACTGAGCCCTGCTCCTCCCGTCTTCTTCACTAGATTCCGGATCTTCACATCACCCGTTCCCTCCCATGTGGGGACACACGGACAGACTGTTCCCTCTGGCCACGCCCATCCTCTCTTCCTTTCTTTGACTGGCTAACTCTTCACACTTCTTTAAATCTCCGATCAAATATCACCGCCTCGGCATGGCCTTCACCAACCACAAGGCAAAGCCAGGCTCCCTCTTGTATAGTCTCCTGCGCCTGCAATTTCTTCCTTCTTCCCAGAGTTTGCACGTTTGTGTTTATTCATGTGGATATTTGACTTATGTCTGTCTTTCTGAGGAGACTAGAAGCTCCATAAAGACAAGGACCAAGGCTGTTTACTCCTCTTTAGGATCAAGGCAAACCAACCCTCCTCCCACCGGTTCCCAGCGAAGCTTGGGGGGAACGCAGGACAAAGGCAGGAGCCCACAAGGAGTCAATCTTCATTATCTCCAGGATGTGGCTCTGCCTGTCTTCCGTCTTCAAGCTCCCCAGGGTCGCTCACAGGGATGCCCTACATCTGCCAGGATCTCCTCCACTCACCACGAAAAGTGAGCAGAGAGCTGATGTCGGGGAGGCCTGGGGGCGCAGGTGTGAGACAGACTGCCCGCGATGAGGAGGAGAGTGGGGACCGAGCCACCATTACTGTCATCACTGCCACCGTCATGTCCGGAAGTCACCTCTGTTCCTGAAAGAGATTTGTCCTTGAGTTTTATTTTTTCATTCTTTGCTCATTTCATTTTGATATCAAGAATGAGTGGAGGAAATTTCTCTCGCCTTTTTTTTTTTCAAGAAGAGTTTGTAAATGTAACCGCATTTCCTCAAAAATCTGGGAGAATTTACCTGTAAAATCGCATAAAGCTGTTGTTTTCTCTGAGGAAAGATTTTTAAATACTTATTCAATTTGTCTGATGCTTATGAGATTGTTCAAGCCTTCTAATTCGAATAGAGATAAACTCAGATTTTTCAAACACCAATTTCAGTATATTTCTAGGAATTTGTCCATTTTGTTTAGATTTTTACAATTCAAAATATTCTAAATCTCTAGTTATGCTCTTCTCTGCAGCCTTATTGTTGACTATTTGTGCCCCTCCCCACCCCGCCCCCCTTGATCTTGATCAATCTTGGAGGAGGTTTATTCACCATTTTTTTCTGAGAACCGGTTTTTGAATTGTTGATCCTGCCTATCCCATGTCTTTCTTCTTACCTTTATCTTGTCCTTCCTTCTACTTTGCAGACTTCTGTTTTTTTGCTTTTCCTAAATTCTTTTATTTTTTAAAGATTTTATTTATTTATTTGACAGAGAGAGAGAGATCCCAAGTAGGCAGAGAGGCAGGCAGAGAGAGAGGGGGAAGCAGGCTCTCTGCTGAGCAGACAGCCCGATGCGGGGCTGGATCCCAGGACCCTGAGATCATGACCTGAGCCGAAGGCAGGGGCTTTAACCCACTGAGCCACCCAGGCGCCCCTCTTTTCCTAAATTCTTAAATGGAAAGCTTAGCTTATTGATATTTCATTAATTTTCTGTTCTAATATAGTGTCCTGAACTTCTCTGCGACCCCGTCTTGAGCGGCCCCACGTGTCCCACGTGCACGGATTCCTGTGGTTCTCATCGGCGCTCACTTGAATTCTTTCCGTTTGCCTTTTGGCTTCTCTTTAATGGATGTCTGACCTACGAATTACAAGTTTGAAAAGTCTCTCAATACATTCCGTTTCTTCGCGTTCCCTTCCTCTTTGTGATTTACAAGCCGGTGGCCCTGTAGTCCAGGAACGGGGCTTGATCTTGACTCTGAAAGGGACTTAGGGTTCCCTTGTGGCACACACAGTGCGTGACAGTTGCGGCGGTGCTCCTGGTCGTAATGACAGTGACGGTGTCCTCAAATGGTTGAGCGGAGTGTTCATTATATGGCCACTACCTCCAGCATGTCAACCGTGTCGCTGCCATCTCCCTATCCGAGCTACCCATTTTCCGCCCAACCCGCGGTTGCTAACCGGGTTCCGCGGGGGCCGCCCAGCCGGCCAACGCCGCTGCTCACGTCTCCGTGGGACTCTGTCAGTGGTTCGTTTGTATATCTGCAGCTCTTTTATGACATCCATAAATAGTTCAAATTTTTATACCCTCCCGGGCAATTTAAGCTTAAATTAAGATATAACGACCCTCTTCATCTGTAATAATGATTTTTGCCTTTTAGCCTTGTTTTCTGATATTAGCCGTGTTTTCTGTCGGATTTCTTTTGGTGCTTATTTGCCTGGCGCCTGGTTTTCGGTTAATTACCTGAGCAATTTCGATGTTCTTGTGCTTTAGGCTAATCTCTTGCAAAGGGCATATAATTTGATTCTTAAAATCCCATCTGGAAATTTCTATCTTTTACTTCCCAAATGTATTCCTTGTGATTGCTAATATCCTTGGATTTATTTCCACCGCCGCGCTGTATGATTTCTATTTGGTCTTCTGCTTTCCGTATCACTTTGTTTATTCTTCTCCTTTCACTTATTTCATGTATATGACAAAATATTTTATTTATTATATATATATATGTTATTTACATATTTTATATATTTCCATTTAAAATAGCACGCCTAACGTTAAGTCGGTTTATCTACTCGTCTCACGAGCAAGACAAAGACCTCGGGATCTCTCCTATCACCTTCCATGAGGCTCCCCCGCTGTTGTTGGTCATATGATCTTAGTATTAATTCTATCGCAGTAAATTAGACATTTCAGTTATCGTCCTGTAAGCCAATGTTGGCTAAACTTTCCCACCAGCTCCCAGGCCACTTCCTCGCACACACTTTTGGGGGCTTTTGATTCTCTCTGAAGCTTTTCCTGCCAAGGCTCCTTTAGGAAAGATCTGGGGCTGTAAAATCTTTCCTTTTCTGGTTTCCTAAAAAATCTCCTTATTTCACTCTTGATCTTGAGAGATAATTTTATCATGTAGAGGAATCTAGACTGACATTTGTTTTTCTCATCCCTTTAACTATATCATTCTACTTTCTTTTGATTTCATTAATTTTAATCACTTCTGAAAAATTCTCAGTTATCAGCTTTTCTTGATTCTCTCCCTCATATTCTATTTTCTTGGTCATTTTACATTTCAAATTTGATTCTTATAGTATGTCAAGTCCTAAAGAATTGTAGCAAATCACTTGGAGCTTTGTAGAGACTTGTTTCCTTACAGTGCGGTAATTTCTTTTTTATCGTGAGCTAAGACTTGGCCAAGTGTAATGTATAGAAATCCCTAGGGAATAGAATTGAGGGTTATTTTCTCCAGAGGGGATTTGCCCTATAATATACTGGATGTCACCTGCCTGGAGAAGGTTCAGGGGATGCCTTAGCCTGGAGGTTGGCTGAACAGAGGGTGGTACACCGTTAAACTCCAGATCTACACGAGACCGAACTCATGACCCCGTACTCTCAGAGGATGCTGTTTCCTTTGGAAAAGAACAGAGTTAGGGGTGCTCTTTCGGGTTCCCTTGCAAGCAGGCAAGCAGGTTTTTCTCATCCACCATCTCTCTGAACCTTCTGTCCTACCTCTATGTAGCGGCTTGAATTCAATGAGGGCACTTTGCAAGCATATTCAAAGCCCAATCTCTTCCCTCTAAGTGACCCCATTAATCCCCAGAACTAGGGTGCCACTAAGGCATTTGTCCCTAAACTTTGTCACATTGACTTCTATGCTTACCTTCACTCAGCTCTGGCCTCATTTTATTCACATTTTTTTTCTAGCCCTTAAAGAGGGCTAGGGGTCTGGGTGTGTGTGTGTGTGTGTGTGCGCGTGCGCGCGAGGGCATGTGTGCAATGAGCAATAGGTATTTTTCCATAATTTATTCAGGATAAGAACATTCTAGAAAACCTGCTCTTATATAAAACACAGGTTTGGATAATTGGATTCCCTTAAGTTTCTAGTTCCTGCAGAATGTCAGAAGCCCAGTTAGGACTAGATATGATGGCACATGTGTGTTTAAAGCAGAGACTGGGTTAAGCTAATTGAGAAAGCTTTTTGCCTAATTTCCTCTCCCTTCCGCCAAGGAAGAGATTCGAGTAAGTGAGAGCGATCTGTAATTTCTGCTCTAGCCAAGGACCCTCCACTTCCTTCTGTTTCATTGTTCACACGGACACAATCATTTCCATACCCAAGCCCTAACTCCAGTGTGTTTACTAAATGTTCTTGGATACAAATGTGTCCTTGAAAGACGTACAGTATAAATGCGATTTTAAACCATACAAATAATTTCGTGGTACAGATCCTGTTTTGCTTTTCCACCCAATGCTACGCTTTCAAGATCTCACTTATCGCTAAATAAATTTTGCTTCACACTCCGGCCTCAGATGCGACCATATGCTTTCATCGTACTTACCTGTTCCCCGAGGGATGGGCACCTGTGTTTCTCCCAAACCCTCCTCCCTCAAACAACGAGGCGCACTTCTCCTAGGGACCTGCATGAGCCTCTCCGATTCCTGCTTCAGCAATGCTTGCCGCTAATGAATACCGCAGAAAGCTCTCCCGGGTGGGCGAAGCTGATTCCTCTCCCTATAAGGAATCAGGGCGCCCACTCGATATTCTGCACTAGTGGAAGGAATAGGGACCCGGATTGGACCGAGCACTAGCAGTGAATGGTAAGAAACAAGATTATGGATATATTTTGAGAGTGGACCTCTAACGATTTTCTGGTGGAACCAATTGGGGTGCGAGAGAGAAGGGGAGCAGGGAAACTCCAAGGAACCAAAACTGAGTCCCTGGAATTTTTGGAGATGGGAAAGCTGCTTGAGGACTAGAGGTGGGGAGGAAGATGAGGCTGGGGATGCAGAAGGAATTAGCCAAGGATCTGAGTGAGAGAGATGGAGAGCCAATGGAGTAGGCCACCCTGGAAGACAAAAGAAGGGTGGGGGAATGTGCTTGCCGAATACATCTGGAAGGCCAAGTAAGAGAACGAAGACAGCCGATGACTGCAATAGCAAGAAGGAGGCCATCAGTGACTGGGGGAGGGGAGTCGTAAGGGGTGCCAAGATTGTAGGACTGGGTTCAAGTGAAAATGGAGCGAATCTAGACCATGTTTTCAGGGAGCTTTACTTTTAAAGCCATGTCTATGGGGATAGAGCGATCCCAGTGTTTTGTATGGTGTTTCCTAAGTAGGAACACCTGTAACATTGATGTGGCGTTGGAACCAGTCTAGGGAAGGGAAAGCTCAGGGGCATGGGAAGGAGGAGGAATGTCTGGGATGGAATCCGGGAGATCGAGCGCACATGCGGGGAGGGTGGCCTTAGGTGGGGGCATGAAAGGGTCACCTCTGGTAACAGGTAGGAGGGCGGAGTATTTTATTCAGATGTTTGCATATGGGGAGAAGCAATTAGCAGAAGTATGTGAACATACTCACTTAATCTCGGCAAGGCTGGGAGAAGGGGGCACCTGTTGGTTTTCAGGAGTGAAGGCAAAATGAGAAGCAGTCATCGAGGTGAGTGAACAAGCAAGCGAACCACAGAAATATAGTCTAAATGCAAAAAGCACCAAGGGCCCCCTTGAGGTCCGTGACCTTTAACAAGAGACCAGAAGGATGGTTGGCTTTTCTCCACCAAAATTTAGGCTGAATTGAAGTGTGCAAGGATTAGGCAGAAAGTTCTAGTTCATCTGTGATTTTGACGAGTATCCTGAAGCAAGAAAGGGGACAGGGGCTGAAATGTACTCAAGGGCATGGGGTTATGGTGGACCATGGAACTTACACAGAATAATGAGGAAACAGGGGCCTCCGTGGACAGAGGGATGATGAAAATGAGGGCAGTGGAGAGTGGAGCTCGAGGACCACCTGGCGGTCAGGGGACCAAGGGGAGGGGTCTGGAAAGAGGGGAGGTGGTGGTCAGAGTGTAGCAGACACAGACTTGAGACGAAGGTGGAATGGCATTTGTTGGCAATGACAAAGCTTTGACCCTCAAGGTCAAAGTCTATGTCAAGAGGGGCACGAGATCAGATCAGCGGCGGGTAAGAGAGGGTCACCTAGACTCTTTTCACGGTGGGCGGGTGCCCTTGCTCTCAGCTCTCCTGACCTTCTGAACATTGGGGTCCCCTTGGGAGGACAAGAGCTGTTCTTGAGACTTGAATGAAACTCAATGTATTCAACTAATTATTTTTTTTCCTGGGGAAGGCTTTGATAATCATTTTAATTTTTTCGATGGTTACCCATCTATTCCGTATTACTTCAGACCATTTTGACAGTTTATGATTTTTTCCCAGAAATTTACCCTTTCAACTAGTTTTATTCTTTCTCTTTTTACATCAATTATATCTGCTATTATTTCTCCTTTTTCTTTCAATATTATTTTGTAAATGTTCTTTTGCCAGAGCTTATTTTTTTTAACTAACACTTCAGAGGAACAAATTTTGTTCATATTTATGTTATCGACTATTTCTGAGCTTTATTGATTTTGCACATTTTTATCCTCTTCCTAGTTCTTTGTGCTTGCTTTTATTTTTTTCTAGCTTTTTGATTTGCATGCTGATCTCTTTTGGTTTTTGGGTTTTTTTTTTTTACTTTTTTTTTGTCTAATAAATGTGATCACAGTTATAAGCTTTCTCGAGCACATTAGCAGTTTCCCACAAAACCTGACATGCTGTGCTGTCATTGTTACTCACTTGTAAGCATTTCCCAGATTCATTCCATATTTGTTTTAGTACCAGGCTTATATATTTTTGTTTGTTTCTTCGTATATGGAATTTTGAAACTCTTCTTTTTTTTTATTGGGTTACAATTTTAATGAGTCATGGACAGAGAATCATGTCCAGAGGAAGTTCAGAATTCCCTGAGGTTGTATTTGTAGGGGAAATCAGGGTGGGTCCCCAGGATGCCCTTCCCCCCGACCCCTGCGCCCTCCATAGTGTGTGTTCTGTCTGCCCGGCCCTGTGTGGGTGCCCAGTGTCGCCGTTGCCTACTTTTATCAAATCAAGTGTCCCCTTTAGGTCCTTTATAACTAGTTTGCCTTAAATTCTGTTTTGCCTACTGACGAAATCACTATCTTAAGTTTCCTCTTGGTTTCTATTTGATAGCTTAGCTTTATTCTATTCGTTTATTTTCAAAAATGTGGTCTATATTTGTTTTCAGTGTCTCTTCATAAGAACTGATTCCTGGATCCATTAATTTGTTTCCTTTTTCATTACCCAGCAAATCTGAGCAGGTCTGTCTCTTGGCGAGCTTAATTTATTTACCCTCACGGACATTACTGATACCTTCTATTTTGTTTTCTTTGCTGAATTTTATTTTTATTTCTTTTTCCTCCTAATTATTTCTAATTTGGCAGGTTTTCTCTGGTGGCTTGGAACATACTTCATCTACCTTTAAACTTTTTATGTTTCTCCTTATTTGATTAAGACCTATAATTTTGCTTGTCTTACTAATTTCTTCAGTAAATCAATTACTACATCTCTCCCTGGAACAAGATATTTCCCTGAGGAGCATGGCCCTTTCTCCAACCATCCCTTAGCTGTTCCTCCAGCTGTCTGGGCACCCAACGGCTCCCCTGAACGGTGCTGCCGTCACCCAGAGCTGGGGTTTGGATTTCTACATGCGTGCCTCTCCTTGTTTTGTTTGGTTGTTTTGTTTCCTCGTTGTTTTGGTTTTGGTCGCAGCTTCCTGAGAAAACAATAGAATGTACGAATTTACTTACTTACCCTTGCTGCTCTCATGTCATGGTGTGTGCCTGAGTTTCCTTCTCTCCTGAGAAGTTCATAGCCCTCAAGTATGTTTTCAAAGAGAAATTAGTGTGCCAAACATCCCGTGGCCCTTTATGCCAGAAGCTACATCCATTTCAGGCTCACATTAAGTCGTATTTATATGGACCCCGACTGACCCCGAGCCCCCCCACCCAGCTCCGACGCCCGGTAATCGGACTCTGCTGTCTTCCTGTGGTCCGTTTGCCGGGCTGGTCTCACACAGCCTGACTCTCTCCTCTGCAGGTGATGTGCTTATTCTCTCTGACAATGTTCTCTGTTCTTCACGTCCTTCGACGCCTTCGAACGCATGCAGGTGTGGGTTTCTCTCATCTACCCCGCTTGGTGCCCTATGCGTCCTTTCCACCTTGGCCCCCAGGTCTCTCTCTAGTACCGCGAGGTTTCCGTCATTGTCTAATAACATAGTTCATCTTCTCCATTCACTACTTTTTTCCTACGTATTCATCTACATGAAGGGTCTTGCTACATCAACTTCTTTCCTCGATTTCCCTTAACTTCATTGTTTTAACTGTTTTATTTTCCATACGCAATATTTTCATTTGCTTTCCATGGTGATGGCTTGTTCCCACCTCAGACTTCCGGTATGTTCCCTTATCCCTGGATGCATCGACGGGCCCTGGACCTGGACTTTCAGGTCTGAATTGAGCTCTACCTCCTGTGCTGTGTGATTTTTAGCAAGATGCTAAACTGCTCTGGTCTTTGCTTTAAATGGAGATACACACGGACGCCCTGGAGCTACTGGAAAGAGTAAATGAGAGAAAGCAGGAGAGCTGCTTAGAACAGTTCTCGACAGAGGTGAACTGAGCAATTGTTATTTTAAGTCGTTATTTAAATCCCAGCAGAGCTACCATACAGCGCTCAGGTTCAGGAGTACGAGATAGTGACTCAACACTTGCATACATGGCCCGGTGCACTCCTTCCTCCCCATCCCTTACCTAACCCGCCCCCTCCCGCCTTCCCCTTTGGTGACTGTCAGTGCATTCTCTGTAGTTGAGTCCGTTTCTTGGTTTCTCTCTCTCTCTCTTTTTTAATCTCTTTGCTTCTTTGTTTTGTTTCTTAAATTCCACATACGAGTGAAATCATACGGTATTTGTCTTTCTCTGACTGTCTGATTCCACTCGGCACAATACACTCTAGCTCCATCTAGATCATTGCAAATGGCGAGATCTCACTCTTTTTAGGGATAAGTAATAATCTGTTGTGCCTATGTACCACTTCCTCTGTATCCATTCAATGGACCTTGGGCTGCTTCCATCATTTGGCTATTGTAAATAACGTTGCAATGAATATTGGAATGCGCGTATCCCTTTGAATTAGTGTTTTTGTAAAAAAAAGATTTTATTTATTTATTTGAGAGAGAGACAGGGAAAGCATGAGTGGTGGAAAGAGGCAGAGGGAGAAGCAGACTCCCTGCTGAGCAGAGAGCCCGATGCGGGGCTCGATCCCAGGACCCTGAAATCATGACCCAAGCCAAAGGCAGATGCTTAACTGACTGAGCCACCCAGGCGCCCCTGAATTAGCATTCTTGTATTCTTTGGATAAATACCCAGTAGTGCAATTGCTGGATCATAGGGTAGCTCTATTTTTAACTTTTCGAGGACGCTCCGTACTAGTCCCCAGTGTGACTGCACCAGTCGGCATTCCCACCGACAGTGCAGGAGTGCTCCCCTTTCTCCACACCCTTGCAGTTATTCTTATTTTAAATTAACCTCTGTAACATCCATTAATCTACTCTCCCTGCAAAAAGTTCCTCAGTCTGTGTTCTTTCTCGCACTGGGTGCCAGTGGTCAGATGCCTCTTTATTTTCTTCTTTGAACGCACACTCAATGGGCACACAATCAGCTTCGGAATCACCGGGGATTTCTCACCCCCACTGAGTTCCCATTTCCATCAAGTCTCTTCCTTTTCTGTTACGGCCCAGGGTGGATTCAGAGACAGCGGCTCTAGTTGATTACTCTTCTTTTCTTCTAAGGCATCTATTGATGCTTTATTTTCCTGTTTCAGTTACTGATCTGGAAAAAAAAAAAAAAAAGAAGAGGAAAGAGAAAATGTGAAATTCTAGAATCATGGGCCGGGAGGTGACGAGGGATGAAACAGTGCGGATCTGCCACTGTGGGAAACGTGGCCCCCTTCGTCCTCCCTCAGGTCTCCAGATTACCTTCTCAGCTTCCTCTGCCACCTTTGCCCCAGGTGAATGTCCTGTCCTTGAGCACTTACAGAAAGGTCACAGGAAGAGGGGACCAGGGTGAGGAGAAGACAGGAAGGGAAGATGAACGCTGGTCTTAGAAACAGAAGCGTCCCTAGTCCTTATGCGGAGAGATGGCTTTGCAGGAAGGAGAGGCCGCCTCCCCACAGAACCCGCCAAGCCGAGCCAGAGTGCGTGGAGGAGTCGGGAATGTTCGTCTCTCGGACTCAAAGTGCAAGGGCACCTCCCAGTTGGGGCTGCATATTCTCAGTCATGCTTGTTGTTTCCCTGTAATTATTAATGCCGCTTTCTTTTGCTCCCCGGGCAGCGTCCTGCCTTGCACGATAAGCTGTATCGCCACACCGGCTGTCACTTCACAAGCCGTAAGGAAGACCCCACTGAAAACGCAGCCTTTCAAGATGGGGAAGTGATGACCGTGCCTGTGGCCGCGGTGGCAAGCTGCCCCAGACCCTGAAGTTTAGAAAACAACGCTGGTTCATCAGATCGCATTTGCAGAGGCCAAAAGCCCCAAATGGATCTCACTGGGCTACAAGTGAGCCGCGGGCAGCGCTGGTTCCTTCCGGAGGCTCCAGGGAGCATCCCTTCCCTTGTCTTCCCAGCTTCTAGAGGCTGCCGTGTTCCTTGGCTCACAGCCCCCTCCTCCTCCCCGAAAGCCAGCAGTGGCTAGTGGGGGCTTTTCCATGTTGGACCCCTGCCCGCCTCTCCTGCTCCTAAGGACCCCTGTGACCAGAGCGAGCCCATCCGGATAATCCAAAGTCATCTCCCCACCTGAAGATC
>JAPYYM010000889.1:0-14156 GCA_028534135.1 Potos flavus
CGTGAGGGAAAATTCCATACGTCACCATACCTCCTCACTTTCCCTCTTTAAAAACAGCCCCCACCCGAAAAATGAAACAAGATGGGATAGAGAGGGAGACAAACCATAATAGACTCTCAATCCCACGAAACAAACTGAGGGGTGCTGGGGGGTGGGGGGTAGGGATGGGGTGGCTGGGGGATGGACATTGGGGAAGGTATGTGCTATGGTGAGTACTGTGAAATGTGTAAGCCTGATGATTCACAGACCTGTACCCCTGGGGCAAATAATACATTATATGTAAATTAAAAATTTTTTTAATTAAAACTTAAAAAAATAATAAATAAATTTAAAAAAAACAGCCCCCACCGACTGCCTCCTTGCAGATAGCCTCTCCTCTGCTGCCCTGCCCACTGCTCCCCTGCAGTGTATTCAGTAAACTTCTGTCACCTTTGTTCTGCCTCAGGTGAATCCTTGCACCTCCTGGGCCACAGGCTTCCATTGTTGCCCCACATCTGGGGGCCCCCATCCGATGGGGAGAGACACCACTTTTAGACACTACACATTGTTCCCTCATAGCCAGAGTTTAACCGTCTGTACTGGACCTTCGGGAAGCAGTCTGTTCCGTATCTCATGAAACCAGTTGTAGTCTCGAAGATGGGTTAGTTCCATTAACCAGATGTCTTATTTCAGGAGGCAGTCCTGTAGGTGGGCTCTCAAAGTTAGGCTCTATTGTGCAAGCAGTCAGGTTAGTTAATAAGAGGTATTTCTAAGGAAACAAAAGAAAAATACAGGTTTATGTTTGAAGCAAATGAGAAGGCCAGTGTCTGAAGTGAGAAGATTCCTACATGGCAGATGGATTGAGGGCAGACTTTCCTGGTCTGCAGTTTGAATGCCTCTGGTGATCTTTCCAAGTCGCCCATTCAGCAGCAGACGTGAAGATTGTATAAACACAGGGCACCTGGGTGGCCCAGTCGGCAAGTGTCTGCCTTTGGCTCAGGTCACGATCCCTGGATCCTGGGATCGAGTCCTGCACAGGGCTCCCTGGTCTGCAGGTAGCCTGTGGAGCCTGCTTCTCCTTCGCCTTCTGCCTGCTGCTCCCCCTGCTTGTGCTCTCAGGTTCTTTCTCTCTGTCAAATAAATAAATAAAATCTTAAAAAAAAAAAAAAAAGGAAGAAGACTGTATAAACACGAGTTGTTAGGGCAATTTCCCTGAAGTTTACCTCAATTCACCTGGCCTCAGTTTGCTAGGACTTCAGGGAAAAGGGCAAGGTTTAGTGCAAGTCAGAGAATGGGAAAAAATTGGAAACCTTAGTTTAAAGAGTGATAGTCAAGATATTCAAGGACACCAGAAGAGTTCAGGATCTAGCCTGGTTTTAGAGGCAAACAATAAACATTGCTTTTCCTAGCCTAGACCATATCAGTTGACCTTGAGTCCAGGCTTGTATAGAGACAGCTAGTGGGTTAGTTAGGTCTGAAAAGAAAGAATAGCTCATTCGGGGGAAACAATTCTCTGAAAAACAAGCTTTAAGCTTTCTGCTAATTTCAACCTCACTAACCCAAGAGACACAATTTCAATTCCTCCTGAGTCATGATCATTGACCTCAGTCTTGAGGAATTGGGATGATGACGGCTCAGGCTATTTCCTTATCTCCTTGGGTGAGGTAGGTATCAGGTTAAGAGCAGTTTTTGCAAGTCTTAGCTGTAAGCAACATTTCTTTTATGATTAACATGCCTAAGTGTGAGGCTAGGCAGAGGTTCCTAACCTATAGGTTACAGCAGTAAGGGAAATAGAAAAAACACATTAAGTCAGACATGCAAAGTTTATCCCTGTTACACAATCACACTCTGTTTCTAATGGTGTCCTTTTACAAGGAGACAGATTTGAACTTATGCAAATAACTATGATTACCATGAAAGAAAGAATACTCAGAGTTTCTGAATTCTGGAAGGTTCAAGTAGGGAGAAAGATAAATGTTTCATATTTGTTTACAAAGGAATATTCTACCAAGTGATGGATGTCTTGAGAGAAAAAGTTTCCTTAAATCTGGAAGAGCAAATGTTGGAGAACTAGCAATGTTTTAAACAAGAGTCATAAACACTATAATCATCTTTCTCAATTCATTTAGTCCCAAGTTAATTAATCCTTATTCTGTTTGAAGGCATTTTTCCCATTAGTTCCAAGAATTCTTATGGTCTTAAAAGTATCAGAAACCTGTATTTGTCAAAAGTCCTTTCCATGAATCTCTGAAGCCAAAACACATTTGCAAGAGCCTCAGAGTAAAAAAAATGACTGTAAATGACAAGACTCAAAAATGGCCATGGTTAAAGATCTGATGAGAATTCATTATAATGCAACTGACAAGAAGATTTGGTTATTTCCATGACACATAACGTTTGAATAATTAGAATTACAAACAATGACATTATATTAGGACATATTAAAACATTAAGAATTTCATATAACTTCTAGGAGTTATAGTATTTACCCATAAAATATAACCTAAGAAGGTTTCTCATCACTTGTTTGACAATATTCCCCATGGAATTTGACATACCAAAAGAGATAAGCCTAATTAGTCAAAAATACTTCATTTAGAATCTGAATTTTGGGAATTTTGTAAAAAATAACAGAAGGTTTTGGGGCAGTTGGTAGAACATGTGACTTTTGATCTTGGGGTTGTGAATTTGAGCCCCACATTGAGTGTAGAGGTTACTTAAAAACATTTTTTTAACCTTTTTAAAAAAAATCGGAAGGTTTTAAAGCACATGCCTAAATAGGATTATAGATCATTACAAAATGTAATAATTACTTAGTTAACCAAGGTGGCAACAATAGATTCCAAAGGCAACTATAGAGGATTACATAATTGTTAGCAAAATTTAGCTCTTTCAATATTGAGAAGATTCCACTTTCTTAAGTAATCCAAGACCTAATAAAGACAAAACAGAAACTTTGTTTTTCTGGGCAGAAAAAGAAAAGCTTTGTTGATAATTTCTTATTTCTTAAGAATAGATCAACAATCTAAGAAAACTTCGTCATTTTAACAGAGAGAAAAACCAAATTCCAGTTCCAACCAGTGTACTTTTGATATTAAAACTCATTCAGTTCAATCTTACTCAGTTCTGACCAATCATAAAATTCCCTTTTCACAAACTTTCTACAATTTTCTTTTTACATTTAGATTTTGTCCTGAGTTTTCCTTCATTTTTAATTTTTTCCAAATAGATTTTTTTAAAAAAAGATCTTATTTGAGAGAGAAAGGAAGAGAGAAAGCATGAGCAGGGGGAGGGGCAGAAGGAGAGCAAGAGAGAGAATCCCCAGCAGAATCCTTGCTGAACGTAGAGCATGATGCAGGGCTCGATCCCACAACCCCAGGATCATGACCCGAGCAGATCAACAGTCAGACGTCCAACTGACTGAGCAACCCAGGAAACCCAAGTTTTCCCTCTTTAAATAATGAGCCTCATTCCAGGGAAAAATTACTCTTTTCCTTCAACAAAAATGTATTTTCATTCCTCATACTTTTCTTACGAAAACACATTTCTTACTTTCCTTGCATTCAAAGCTGCTTCTCTTATCATTTCCAGCAGTCTCAATTACATTTACCAGAATTTTAACTCTTAGAAACCTCAGTTTCCAACAAAAACTTAGTAGGGAACAACTGTGAACTGTTACATCAGAATTCTTTAGATTGGCAAATTTATAAATATATTTTATAATTTCTAGAAACATGTTTTTTCAGAGTATAATCTTTTAATAAGTCATGAAATACATTTACTAATAGACACAGATATCTTTAGTTTCCCTGTAATAAGAAACCAAAAACAGATAAACCTATGCTTAACAATTAATGTTTCAGTATTTTATCTTATTTGGAAGTGATCTAGATATCCAATTTAACCCAATTTATCACTTAACCTAGCAAAGCTTTAAAGTTGTAGGTTACCAGAGATTTCAGAAGCTATTTAAAAGTTTATCTAAAAATCCTTTTTTTCCTCTTACTTATGTCTATTTAATTTACTTACTCTTGACAACTATGCTTAGATACCCATAAAAACTTTATAAGATATCAAAGTTGGTTATTCTCTCAAGTTTTATATATCCATATATAACACACACATATATATATAGATATGTAACATTTTGTAACAGGGGTCAAATTAACGTATTTGACTTAAGTAAACCCGGGCAGAAAAAGAATTTTAATTTTAATGCTGGTAACTTCAAAGACATGTCTATTTTAATTAAACCAACAACCTTGAATTAACTTTAACATCAAATATTTCTCCAGATCATGTGAACTTGAAAAACATTTGAATTAGCTTTTATCTTTCTGATCTTTAGAATACTCAATTCTCATAAACTTTTGCATTTAAACCGTTTCAATAGAGCTCTTTTATAAACTAATTTTAGTAATACCATCTGGAGGTAGAGAAATGTCTCACATTTATAACACACGTGGACACACATACACAAACAAGATACAAACAAAATCCAGTCTTCGTTTTACTAATATTTGTGAAGAGGACATGAAAGGCCCTATTTCCAAGTCCCTCCTTTTTCCTCCCCCTCTTTTTGGGATCAGATAACATAGACATTTTAGTGTCACCATGGTGTTGGAGTAAAATTTTAAATTTTTTCTGACCAGTTTATTTTCATACAAAATCATAAAAGATTGAATGTATGGTATTTCATTCCATCGTTAACAATACGGACGGTGACAAAACAGGACCAGATACCAGAATAACCCCTGGAAAGGCCATTCCCTTATATGACCAGAACGGGAAGGTCCCCATTAACCATATAAACCCCAAAGACGTTTATAACGAAAAGTAAAAGGGAAAGTTCCTTTTGGTGTCATCAGATGGCAGGGTTCCTTACCAGGAGACAGCGTCCCAGACTGAAGGAAGCCCCGTGCGTTGTTTCTTCTACTGACAACGAAGACCCAAAGCATCCCAGGTCCTAGATGCTCCATAACTGTGAGTGCTTTGACCCTACCTCCAGAGTACTTTGGTTCTTGCGGCCACAAGGCTGGATGTGAGCATTCCATCCAGGGCTGGGGGCCAACAAACCACAGGTGGAAGTCCCCACTAGGGATAAGTTCCCTTTGTGGTCACCAAATTTGGAACCAAATGACAGTTTGGCCACTGGGTGTGCAGCAAGCCAATAAAAACGGACCCTGGGCTTTTATCGTGGAGAAAGACAGGCTATTCATTGGTGTGATGCCACCCAGGAGAATGGGAGCTAATGCTCAAGTCCCAAATGCCCCAATGGCGGGCTTATAAGCAGGGGTTTTAAAGGGTGAAAAGTCAGGGTGAGGGTCTCAGGATCTTGGATCATGCTGACTGATTAGGCACAATCAGTATTTCCTTTCTTGATCATCTTGTCCCTTCTGGTGACTCTCTGTCTGGTTTTGGTGCGATTGTAATGAAGTGGTCGTTCTGCTTCCGGGGTCTGGTCGTTCTGTTTTAGGGGCCTGGAGCGGCAAGGCATTCTGGGAAGATGGCTTTGGCGATGTCATCTCTAGAGCACAAAGGCAAAACTTCTCCATCTCGTGACGATTACTGCTCTGCAAATTATTATTATTATTATTTTCTTGCAAACACAGCACATTAGGTTTGTGATCTCAGCAGAAGAGCATCCCTCAGACTTTTCAGGAGGCAATGTTATGTTATGTCCTGAGGCAATTTTAAGGGGTTTCTTTAACAGTAACCAGAGACTATGTGACTCTGGTCAGAGGCAGCTAGGAGCCATATGTCTAAACTGTGGGACTGTGGGGGTTTGCATCCCCAGCCAAATTTCCTTGAGTGGCCAAAATTTTCAGCAGAGACCTGTTTAGAGGTTGTTCTGTGCTTAGAAACTTCTCCAGTTTGCAGGCCTTATTCTCACATATACAAAGTGCTCTTATATGGCTCCCAGGAAACAAAGGTCTACTCTTCTGGAAGGGAGACAAAATTATCTTTTGTCCCTTCTCGATTCATCTGCAGCTGCATGGAGATGGCGTGGGGGTGGGGACCCAAACAACAAAACAGAGATGTCAGCAGAGGGGCTGTCTTTTGGACGCGGCACTTCAAGTTTGTTGGGTTTTAAGCAAATAACTCCCAAACATATTGAACTTTCAGAAGGGGGAGGAGTAAATAAAAATTACCATTAATTCTTTGAGGAGATGATCCTGCAGAAAAAAAAAGTCAATAAAACTTCTTGAAATATTTTCTGCTATATTCTTGCTCAGAATAGCATCCCACCACAGGATTTGCTCAGTAGGCTGCGTCTGTTGGGATGAGGGGACAGACGGAGACTAGAGGGAGTTCAAGAGAACCAGCGAGTGCAGAGGGATGTGAAAAGAGAAAGAGGAAAGAGACAAACACGGTCATTTTCATGGGTATAAATCCTCTGAAGGATATAGAGAGGGTGATGTAACAGGAAACACCTGGACAAGGGGGTCCTTCACCCAGGCGGGCCAGGGGAGGCCTTTTTTGAAGATGCGACCTGTGTACAGATCTAAAAGATGAGACATTATAGATTCCAAGGGCATAGAGGTTACTGTCACAGGAGGAGGGACTGGTGCATGGGAAAATTGCAGGAAGGATCAGCCATGGAAAGGGAGCCAGGGAGGCTGGGAAGTAATGAGCAAGTGTGAGGAGGGGGTGGTAAGGGTGACCCAGAGAAGGTGGGGGGTCCAGAGCCTCCACGAATCCAAGTGGAATGAAGTCTGGAAGATTTTAAGCAGGAGAGTGAGATGATCTGAATAACATCATTTGGGATTTTGTGTGTGTGTGTGTCTGTGTGTGTGTGCAAGTACGAATGGATTGGAGGTAGAAGACGAGGGAAAGCAGTGAACTGGGGTCACTCCAAGAGTTTTGGCTTGAATATAAGTGATACAGTTAGCTTTTTTTTTTTTTTTTTTTTTTAGCACTGGAAATGAGGAAGATTGGTTTTATTCAATATTTAAAAAATGAGACAAAGCTATAATAAATAAAACAATGTGGTGCCAGCATATTAATAGCTGTTAAGACCGACTTAAATATGTACAATGTATCGGACATGACTCTAAGTACTTCAGATGTGTAACACATTCAAGCCTCACAAAAACAAGGACTTTGTAGCCCTATTTTAAGGATGAGGAACAAAGGCACAGAAAGGTTAAGTAAAATCTCCCCCAGTCCTAGTGCTCTTGTATGGTCTCTGGTTCCAGAACCCATGATCTAACCACACATCACATTTCCCATTCGTGCCAATGACATGGCTAAGCCCATGGGACAGAATATGGAATCCTAGCAAGTCCCAAATATATCTAAATCTTAGTCTACCATAAAGGCACCATCAGAAATCAATGGGAATTAATAGCGTTTGAATTTTTTCCAGAGTATTTGGAAACTATTTTGTAAAACTTCTTTTGACATATTCACTAATAAAGATACACTAAATGAAGATGGATTAAAGAGTTAAATGCTGAAAAACACAAACCACAAAAAGTTAGGAAAAATGGCATAGAAAAGCACTTTCTAGAAGTGAAAGTAATGGAAGAAATCACAAAGAAAAAATCAATCGGTTTGACTTCATAAAAATTAAGAACTCTAATGTAAAACAATTCAGGAACAAAATGAAAAGAAAATTGCTTTCCAGGAATATTGTATGCAATTTATATCGTGGTTCACAAGATTGCATCAATATACACTTGCTTGGAGTATTTGAGAGCCCTCGTACTTTGCCAGCATTGGCCATAAAAGTTTTAAAAACATTTTAGAAATTGACAAGAAGGAAAATGGGACGTTTCTGTTGTTATAATTAGCATTTCAAAAGTCTGGTGATTTTGAATACCTATGTGATCTCTTTATTGGCCTTTTGTATTTTCTGTTTGCGAAATGGTTGCTCATGCTCTTTCTCTGTTTATCTGTGGGCATTTTAGCCTTATTGATTTGTAGGAGCATTTTGTGGATTAAGAAGAGTACAATTTTTGTTCGTATTTGTAGAAAACATATTCTCCCAGTTCGCCCTTTACCTTTTAGTTTCTATTTTACATTTTTTGTTGCTATTGTTAATGGATATTTTTTTCAAGTCAGTTGTTGCATGTACAAGAAAATATTGATTTTTATATCTTTGTGTCTTGGTATCTTATTGAGCTCTTTTTAGCTCTAAGAGTTTTCAGTTTATTCTCTCTTGGGTTTCTTGGGTCCATAATCATATCATCTACAAAAAGTACAAAAAGGAGGGAGGGATGGAGTGAGGAAAAGAGGAAAGGAGGAGGGGGGATACTTTCTCCTTCTTGCTAATAATAAAACTCTTATTTAGGCTTGACATGAGATTTTTTTTTTTTTTTAGCTAGAATTTCCAGCAAATTTGGTGATAATAAATATCATAGTTTTTTCTTTATTCTAATGGAAATATCCCTAGAATTTCACTCTTAAGTATGAAGTCGGTTCTTGATTTGATATAGCAATTAATGACGATCTTAGGAATGATCCTGCCAGTCTAATTTTTTTAAAGCACATACTGTAGCAGGATATTATTCCTATCAAAGATGGTAACAGGCTGCAGAAAGCACACTAGCAACACTATACATTCAGTTTGAGGGCAGGAAAAAAAAGTCCTCCTCAACTATTTTCTTTCTTGTGCACAATTTAAAAACAAAACAAAACAAAACAAAAAATACAGCCTCTTGATTTTCCTTTAGGTAATAGTCCTCCTCCCTTTGTAAAGATCAACATCACAGAAGTTTAATTCATATACAATACATTGTGTCAATTTAAATGTACAATTTGATGAATTTTGACAGATGGACACACTGGTGAAATTGCCACAATCAAAACGCTGACAATTTCTAACACCCCCTACAAGAGTTCTCCTGTTCCTTTGAGATCCATCTCTCCCTTGGCCCACAGCCCCAGGCAACTACCGACCTGCTTTTTTGTCATTACAGATTACTTGACATTTTCCAGAATTTTATGTAAATAGACAATCTGTACGGACTCTTTTATATCTTTTTTTTTTTTTTTTTAAAAACTTAGCTCTACTCCCACTTCCAGAAAGGTAGATGTGGCCTCTTGAAAGGTACAGAAATGACTAATGGTAACCTTTCTCTATCTTTCAAGGGGCTACATCTATCTTTCTAGAAAGGCAGGTCCCCCGTGAGGTCCCCTGGAAGCACCAAGGATAATTTTACTGGAGGAGATTAGTGAGGAGCTCCAATATTAGTGGTCAGAGAGGGCGAGTTGGATTCTTTGCATTTTGAGGATTTACAAGGGAAAGCGCACTTACTCTTGGCATTGATTCTTACTCTCTGGGAGGGAAAGGGGAAGAGATGTGCAGAGTCCGTGAAGGCTTAGACTCCAGAACAACTCATGAAATTCTGAAGATGGCCGTGCGTGTAAATGGAAAGAGCTTGCGGTCTAGGCACGAAGAGAGATGCCCACGCAAGTGTGCCAAAATTGCTAACGATGGAGAGGTCTCAGCTTGAAAATCTAGATATGGACCCCTGTGTTATCTGGGATGCAAGCCAAAAGGAGTGACCATGGAGAGCAACCACCTTGAAAATCCAGGTATCAGTACCCTGGGGATCTGGGGCTGTACATTAGTTTCTCATTGCTACTGTAACAAATTATCACAAACTTAGTAGCTGAAAACAACAGAAATGTATTATCTTACATTTCTGCAGGTCAGAAATTCAAAATGGGCCTCACTTGGCTAAAACTGAAGTATTGCCAGAGCTGTGTTCCTTCTGGAAGCTCTAGGAAAGAATCTATTCCTTTGCCTTTTTAGCTTCTAGAGGCTGCAAGCATTCTTTGGCTCCTGACTCTCTTCCGTATTTAAAGCTAGCAATGGTCAGTCGAGTCTTCTTCATGATGCCATCCTTCTGGCTCTGGGACTCTTCTGCAACTCCCTTCCCCATTTAAGGACCTTTGTGATTACATTGGATTCACTTAGATAATCCAAATGAATCTCCTTACTTCAAGGTCAGCATATTAGCAACCTTAATTCCACCTGTAATCTAAATTCCCCTTAGCCACATAACATACTCCGTATTCATCATAGGTCCTGAGGATTAGATGTGGACATCCTTGGGGGCGGTATTATTTTGCCTACAACAGTGTGTGAACTGAGGAGCTGCTACAAAGATCTACCACTCTGAGAACCACACACCAGCATCCCGGGCATGCAAGAGATCGCCAGCCATGGGAATTCAATTTTCTAGCCATGGCGAGTTCACCATCACGAGAGTTCATGCATAGTCATCGTGGGCAATCAGGGAAATGACCATGAGTGGGAAGGAAGGACTATGAGAACAACCTCCCTTGAAGAACCCAGGGGACCAGCCCTAAATGTGCCACAGCACGGAACCGGGATTGTTCATTCAACTCTGTAGGGCAGTTTGCAACAAAATTCACAACAGCTCAGGCAGCAGCAAGAAGCAGGGCAGTTGTGGATGGTCCAACACCAATGCTCTCCCACTGGGATACAGAAGTTGGGACTTACTCTTTTTGAGTATCATGAGCACCTATGACAGCTCATGTGGAAAGGGAGAGATATTAAGCTTTCTGCCAAAAAGATAAGTAGATACTTGGGTCAGAATTAATGAAAACAAACAAACCACGATAAACAAGGTATCAAAATTTTAAATGGAGGCACCTGGGTGGCTCAGTCGGTTAAGTGTCTGTCTTGGGCTCAGATCACGATCTCAGGGTCCTGGGATCCAGCCCTTCATTGGGCTCCCTGATCAGCAAGAAGGCTGCTTCGCCCTCTCCCTCTGCCCCTCTGCACCATTTGTGTTCTCTCTCGCTCTCAAATAAATAAATAAAATTTAAATAAATTTAAATAAAGATAGGATCCAACACTGCACTTAAGGGGAAAAAAAGAGTAAATAAAAAAATCCCGTTATTCGAAGGATGAATCCACACATGTAAGATCATATTTCAACATTTTACAAAAGTAAGGCAGTCCTGAAAGTTCATTATTTGTTATGTTGCTCAGTAGCTGATATAGAAGATTTAGATATGGCTCTTGCCTTCAAAATTAAGATTTTGGGGCTCCTGGGTGGATCAGTCGGTTAAGCCTCCAACTCTTGATTTCAGTTCAGGTCATGATCCCAGGGTCATGGGATTGAGCCCCAGTCCAGGCTCCACTCTCAGCAGGGAGTCTTCTTGAGATTCTCTCTCTCCCTCTCCCTCTGCCTCTCCCTCCGCAGCTCTCTCTCTCTCTCAAATAAATAAATAAATCTTAAAAAAAAAAAACTTAAAAAAATTAGCAAGATTTCATAGTAGTTTCTGAAATACTGAAATGAATAAATGGCTCATTTTTACAATCCCATTTTACTTGATGAATAACTATACAGTTTAAATTTTAAATTTTCTGTGAAAATTGGGAAAACATAAAATATCAAGAATAAATCTTATATACACATTTGAGGGAGTCTTTTAATTTCTAAAATGAACATTTAGGTAGTTCTGTGGTCAGATAATAATGTGGACTGTATTGGTCTTCGTAGCACGAATGAAGTTCTTTCTGATAAGTACTCAAGGTGTCAGTATCCATGGATGAAGAGAATGTTGTAAAGGGAACTGGGATGTTGCCCCCATTTAGAGACTTCAGGAATTGCAGTCACTTGTAGTAGACATGCCGCCATCTTTATTCCTCGATCAGAGGGTGTATAGATAATAACATGAGAAAGGGGTCTCTGCCTGGTGCCAGTCTGTAGGGCATGGCATCTCTTCAAATGAGCCAGCCATCATCTCACTAGTGCACACATTCACATCTCTATTTTGACCACCGTGTCATGATATAATCTTTCATAACTCTATAGGTCTTACCTACTGTAGCCTCACATGGGGTTCTGGTCATCAATTTTTTTTTTTTAAAGATTTTTTTTTTTTAAAGATTTTTTTTTTTTTAAATAATCTCTCCACCCAATGTGGGGCTCTCTAATTTGCAACCCAGAGATCAAGAGTGGCGTGCTCTACTGACTGAGCCAGCCAGGTGCCCCGGAGCTCTGGTCATCTTATGAGTACATCATAACAATTTCTTCCTAGATTCTGTCTCCAGGACTGACTCTCGATGTCTTTAATGTCTTCAGTTAGTCTGGTAAATAGCCCTCAGTGCTCTAAAATAGATAAGATCCTCTGTCTGCCTCCTGTGAAAATTGCTCAAGGCTTCCTTATAGGTCTTATCCATAGATCCTTGCTTCAAAGACTCTCTCCCCCGAGTGCTTTCCCTCCCCTTACTTAAATGCTCCACACATCTCTCTCACAGCAGCTTTTAATCATTGCTTATTTCTGTGGATACTTATCTCTTCACCGAGGACTCTGGCTTTTGAGGGAAACACAGTTCTTGGAAGCTTCTTGAGAGCTGGATTTATATCCTGGCACTCGACCTATGCTGATGGCCTCTGCCTAGAACACCTTTGCTCCCACTGTCTGGTTAACCTAATTAACTTACTCATCCTTGGGACCTCAGTTTGAATTTTAATTCCCCACCTCCAAGCTGCAGACTAGATCCTAGGGTCCCCTGCCATATGCTTTCATAGCATTCTGTGCTTATTTGGGTGGTCATTTCCACTTATTTTCCATTAGAGAGTAAGCCACATGAGGGATAGGACTGGGTCTGTTTTCCTATTGCAATTGCGGGGCCCAGTTCAGTGCCTGGTGCAGAGTAGGGGCTGAATAAATATATTTTCACCTAATGAAATAAAGGAGTAATGACAGTTGCAGCAGCTCTGAGTTTAGCATGATGGTTGAAATCATGGGCCATAGTCTATTTGGGCAAGCTATTTAGGCTCTTTCTTTAAAAAAAAAATTATTTATTTTACAGAGGGAGAGAGAGAGAGAGCACGCGAGTTGGGGGGGGGGCAGGAGGGGCAGAGGGAGAGAAAGAAAATCTCAAACAGGCTCCACACTCAGTATGGAGCCTGACTTGGGGCTCAATCTCAAGACCCTGAGATCATGCCTGAGTCCAAATCAAGAGTCGGGAGCTTTAACGGACGGCGCCACCCGGACACCCGTAGGCCCTTCGTGCCCCCTGTAGAATGGGGCTTAGCAAAGAGGCCAGCATCTAGTGAGCACCAAAGAGTATATCCCAGCAGCACCTTCAAAATCTGCTTCTCTGAGGTCATGGCACTTTCACGATCACCGCATTCAACTGCTGCTTTTCTAATGCACTTACCCCGTCTCACAATATAAATATTTCATCTACTCTCTTTGTATATTTTTAGTGCTTATTATCCTCTTTCTCTAAGTTCCCCAGGGCTAACTTACCTATCAGTGCAGTAGGCACAGTGCCCGGGGCCCACAGTACTTGTCAAGGCCCATAAAAATGTTTTAATTTCTTCTACAGTTTGAAAGAGAAAAACAAACTTATCCTTGAAAGAAAATGTTTATGTATAGAAATATAAACGAACTATATTTTGTTGTAGATATATTTCACATATATGCCTTTTATAAATGCTTTAAACATGCACTTTACATACTATAAACTATATCCAATATATCTGCCTTTCTACCAACAAAGCGATCACATAGGTATCTGTTTGTGGAGGAGGAAGGAGCCCATGAAGGCAGCAGGCCAGGGAAGTCAGAGCGCCGCGGGCTGCTCTGCATCAGTCTTCCCGTTTCAGTAAACAGAAAGGAGAACTGAAATACCAGGGCGGTGGCATCACACGCTGCACGCCCCCATCTGAATGGGAGAGGGCGAGGGCCGGCCGCTCCTTGCGAAGGAACATCCCAGTAGCGGCGACCTTGCTATTCCGGCTCTATCCTCCGAGAAGAAAGGCGCTCCACCAGACCGGGCTGTACAGAGGGGCTGGTTCCCCTTCCTCACCAGCCCGGGCCAGGCCGCCCCTGGGTCCTCTGCTCTCCCGCCTGGCCTCCCGCAGATCTGCTGCCCCCGCTCACCCCCTCTCGCCCTCCCCTGGTGTGTCCGAGGGACTGGCCGCCTCCGGAGGTCAGGACCCCCGCCTCCTTCTCCCGGGACCGTGCGGGGCTCCCTCTTGGCGCTGGGTCTTCAGCATTTCATTTTCATCCCTCCGCCTCTCTCCTCCCTGACTGCTCTGCACTCCTTATTCTTGGGTATTGTCTGCCTTTCTTGGCATCGTAGCTTCTTTCTGATTCCAAATTTCAGGCCCTGTTTCTCTTGCTACCTTTCTGTTTTCTTCCATGATCTTGTGTTCAGTTCTCTCTCTCTCTCT